>MU726865.1:14452-47549 GCA_026770625.1 Nicotiana glauca | reverse complement strand
ATGAGGCCTAGTAACCTAGGCTCTGATACCAACTTGTCACGACCCCAATCCCGGTTGTGATGGCGCCCAACACAAATGCTAGGAAAGCCCGACCATTTACACTCTCAACCCAAGCATGAAGCTCAAAACCAGCTAATTAATTATCATTAACAGTAGTGAAGCTAAAAGTTTTTAACTGATAGAGTAAACAAGCCAAATATCCAGATAATACTGAGAAATCTCCCAAAGACCAGGGGGTCATGAGTCTAGAGCCTCTAACATTACAGTATAATAAAACTGTAATGATACATAGTCTGAAATACGCGAAAAATCAAATAACATGGGGTAGGGGAGGAGTCGGGTCCTGCGAACGTCAGGCAGCTACCTCAACAACTCCGGACAAACTCTGAAATNTGAAAGTAAGAAAACCCGAAATACAACAATGCAAAGCTATAACCAATACTCTTACACATTTAACAGTGTAATAACAACAATTAATGACAGATACCATAGGCAGGTATAGATGTATGAATTCAATGCAATGCACATGACTGCTACGGCGCGTAGCCCGATCCATGGGTCCCCGCGCTCACTGGGGGTGTGTACAGACTCCACAGGGGCTCCTACAGCCCAAGCGCAATATCATAGTAACATACGATGTGGCGTGCAGCCCGATCCACTATCAGTCCAGCTATATGCATGCAAGCCACACAGGCACAGTCAAACTTACCATTCTTAGTTCCGATTATCAGTAATTATAATTAGGTGTTCAAAACCTTAGAATTTTACTAGCCATTTCAAGACAATGTTTAGCTCAGGACTGATATCATGAAAACATGCTATATATCATGGAAACAGTGATAATAATCCCTACGGGATCCAAATAACCGGCACGCAGCCCAAATATATCCATAACCATCCAAGTAGGAGGTTTACCAGCTAATTTATAGACAACAACTCAGTACAACATCACTCGGGCGGACTAAGCCATAGTCCCCAATCACAATCGACCCCGCACTCACCTTAGAGTACGTGTCTCGCCTCAATATAGCATCACAGTGTGATATACCGGGGTTTCAAACCCTCAAGTCATCATCTACATCTATTACTCACCTCAAGCCGGCCACAAAACTAGTCTGCCATGCCTTTTCCTCTCAAATCCGCTTCCTCGCGTGTCGAATCTAGTCAAAACCACAACGAATACATTATAATATGCTAATGGGACATAACCCAATCGAAAGAACTCGAAAATTACTCAAAAACACAAAATTGGCAAAACTCGAGCCCCGAGCCCACATCTCGAAAAATTACGAAATTCACATGACTGAATTCCTCGTCTCGCCACGAGTCTGTTCATATAAAATACACAAGAATCAGAGTCCATTTGGCCCCTCAAATTCCAAGTTTACTCTTTCTTAGGTTTCAAGCCCTAACCACCATTTTTAACCCTTAATTCCTTGAATTTCAGTGATTAAATCAATGTTTTTACACCATAATAACATATTCCGAGTCAAAATATTCATACCTGATGATATCCCTTCGAATTCTCCTCAAAATCGCCCAAAAATGCCTCTCGTTCGAAGTCCAAATCATTTTTTTATTATGAAATTCGCGAACACTGGTTCATTAAAATCTTTCAGCGATTTTCGTTTATGCGGTCCCGCTACCGCTTATGCAGGACCGCTTCTGCGGCCGATTGACTGCTTATGCAGTTCTCACTAATTTCCCTAGGAATCGCTTATGCGATCAGACATTCGCTTCTGTGGTTTCCCTGCTATCGCTTCTGCGGTGCTTTCTCCACTTTTGCGGACCCGCTAACGCGACCAAACTTCCGCTTCTGCGGATTTAATTACTCTTTTCCATTTCCGCTTTTGCGACTCATCTCCCGCTTCTGCGGATAGCTCACGACCGCTTCTGCGGTAATTCACTCGCTCCTGCGGACCCGCTGATGCGAAAAGTTTTCGCTTATGCGGAATTCCCCAACTCAACACAAAAATCGCTTCTGCGGAACCGCTTCTGCGGTCCATTTCCACAGAAGCGGAAATACCAGATGACAGATATAACAGACCTGAAGCAAACTTCAAAATTCTCCGTTTAACCACCCGAAATCACCCCGAGGCCCCCGGACCTCAACCAAAAGCACGAACACATCCAAAAACCTTATACAAACTTGCTCCAATCATCAAAACACATCCTTTAACGCAGAAATCATCAATTCACGACGGATTCAAGCCTAAGTTTAACTAAAACTTCTGAATCTCACATTCGATCAAAAACCAGAACAACCGATGTCCGAATGACCTGAAAATTTGTAGACATATCCAAAATCACCTAACGAAGCTACTGCAACTCTCGGAATTATATTCCGACCCTCGGATCAAAATCTCACCTATCAACCGGAGGAATTTGCCAAAATTCCAACTTCGCCAATTCAAGCCTATTTCTACACCGGACCTCCAAATTCAATTCTGATCGCACTCCTAAGTCACAAACATCACCCGAAACTAGTCGAATCATCAGAAATCCATTCCGAGCTCTCTAACTCATAAGTCAACATCCGATTGACTTTTCCAAACTAACCTTCTCTTAAGGAGACTAATTGTCTCATTTCCAACCAAACTCTATCCGAATTACTTCAAAGTCACCAAACACATATAATGAAACATATAGAAGCATAAAATGGGAAAAACGAGGCGGAGATACATGAGACGAAGGGTCGGGTCATTACAATGAATCACCCCGCGATCACGTAAGCCATGCCTATTGTTCATCGCGTTCGCGTCCCATTTCTCGCGATCGTAAAAGGTATTTCTTGAAAGCTTCAAATTTCTTCTATGCGGTCGCGACTCTTCTCCCGCAATCGCGATGCACAAAAACCTGGGCAGATGGAATATATTCAAAAATTGAGAGTTTCACCATTTTTATCACATTTTGACTTCTAGAGCTCGGTTCTTGGCGATGTTTGGTGGGTTTTTCATGAAATTCGATTGGGTAAGTGTTCTTCAACTAGAATTAAATATATTCCATGAATTTGTCTTTATTTGTATCAATTAAATTGTGTTTTAAGTAAGGAAAAATTTTGGGTTTTGAAGAAAATTTTCAAAATGAAATTTCATGATTTGAGGGACGAAATGGTATCGGAATTTGATGATTTTTGTATGGTTAAACACATATTGAAATGGGTATTCAGCCTTTGTAAAAAAATTCAGGTTTCGAGGTGCGGGCCTGGGGGTCCACTGTTGGACCAATTTTTGGATTTTGTTGAAGATTAAGACTTTATGATTTGGAATAGTTTCTTATGTGTTTTATTTGTGCTTTGAAGTTATTTTGGTTAGATTTGAGCCGTTCGGAGATCTTTTCACCCAAGAAGTGCATTTTAGAGTATCGGTGTGTCGTCTTTGAGGTAAGTATCTTGCCTAACCTTGTGTAAGGGAATTCCCCTTAGGATTGTGTCTTCTACGTTGATTATAGTTCGTGTACGCGAGGTGACGAGTGCGTGCTCGGACTTATTTGTGTGAAATTGTCCTTTTAGGGTTCTTAGGTCTCTATATTTAGTGTGTAGTAATGTGTTATTGACATGACTGAGTTTTCTATTTACTTGTCTCACCTCTACATGATTAATTGGAATTAATTGCTTCATGATTCACTCTTATTGCCTAATCGACTCCTAGTTGACTTAACAGAAGAATTTTGCTCCTCCTATTGCCATGCCGTTTTTTCATAGTTGTTTGTCTTATTTCAGAATCATTATTATTTTTCCTAAAAATTTTGTTTAGTCTTAAGTGAAGCTAAAGTTCATCTTTTCCCTAATTGTATTGTGGAATATCCTTGAAATAGTCCAACCATAAAAGAAGTTAGATAACCTATATCTTTGTCGACTCACCCTTATTTGGGACTACTTGACTCGCGTTGATTTCCTTGTTATTTACTTGTATATTCGTGAGATCGTCGCTATACGTTAATTTTCCTGTGTTGAACTGTTCCCTTCATACCAACATTCTCTTCAATGGTTATTCCTTATGAGCTGGTTCTACCATTTTCTTGTGATTTATGGTCCTTAAGTTAACTACTTGTCTTACCTTGAATTATTGTCATCTTTTTGTTGTTGTTATATGTATCGTGGTGATGTACGAGCTTTATGTTGGGCTGTGACTGTTATTTCTGTTGTTGCGCTGTGTATTTACTTTGGGACAATGGGACGATATCCCGGGAGATCCCCGTGCATGTTTAATTTGGGACTACGGAATGGTATTCCGGGAGATCCCCCTGCATGTTTACCTTTGGGACTACGGGACTGCACCCGGGAGATCCCCTGTGAATTATGAGATGGACTATGGGATGACACCCGAGAGATCCACTGGATATTTATATTTGGACTACGGGATAGTATACCGAGAGATCCTTTGCATCTTTATATTTGGACTACGGGACGGTATCCCGGGAGATCCTATGTACATTTATGTTTAGGATTACGGGACGGTATCCTGAGAGATCCCCTATTATTATCACTGTGTTCTGAGCTGTTGTTTTCATTGATCCTATCCCTGTGTAAATAGTATATGTGCTGTTCGTTATTGTCCTTATGCTTTCTAGCTGGTATGAACTATGTTAGGACACTTGCACAAGCATATACGTGGCTAAGCACCCTTATCGGATAGGATCCTCCTTGAGATTTCTGAATATTGACGTACACCCTTGTTTACTTTCCTTCCATGTGAGAATGACTCTTTCGGGCACGTGAGCTGTTAGTATGAATATGAAGAGTGATGAGGGCACAGAATGCCAAGTGTTAGGGTTCAGGTATTGAGACCCGTATTGTATGATTATGAGATGAGGTGTCACGGGTGTGTTTATATTCGAAGGATACTTATTTGAAAAGGTAATATTCTAAAGGTATTCATTATTAGAGAACTATTTCAGAAAAATGTTTACTAGAAGAAGCATAATTCAAAATGTTCTTATCAACTAAAAGATTTGACTAATTGATTGAAGTTGTTGTCTATGACCTAATGTGAAAGTTGCCGTAGTTGCTAAGTTATGACCTGTCGTTACTGTATTTGTGAATTTAGAATTTGGGTTGTATTTTTGTTCACTTTTATGAGCTTTATTATGGTTTATCCACTGTTACTTGATGTTTCCTTTTCCTTATTGTAGTTACTATATTTTTAGCAATATCGCTTAGCCTTTATATAGATATAATGTTCGGTTGTTTCTATACTTATACTTGTCCTGCTTATTAGACCAGTGGGTGTCTTGACTGTTCCTCATCACTACTCCACCGAGGTTAGTCTTGATACTTACTGGGCACCACTGTGGTGTGCTCATACTATACTTGTGCACATTTTTGTGTTTGCAGATCCAGGTATTGCTCGCTAGTAGCTATTCGGATTCTTGTCGAGGAGACTCAAGGTAGCCCTGATGCTGCATTCGTATGCTTCGGGGTCAGCTTCCTATTTATTATTCACACTGTTGTACTTATTTCCATACGGTTGTGTTTAGAAGTTGTAGTGAAACTCCGTAGATCTTATGACTTGTACTACCGGGTTTTGGGAAGTTGTTCATTGTTTAAAGATTTATCTCAGAAGAATTCTAGCTGTCATTAGTTATTGATGTTATTCCTCATTTTAGTAGGCTTACCTAGTCCTTAAGACTAGGTGCCATCACAAAACCCAACGGAGGGAAATATTGGGACGTGACAATAGTTGTTATGAATATTTTAATACTGTCTTTGACATCTAGGAAACTGTTCTATGAATAATTCCGAAGGCTAGGGCATCCCCCCCTTTAGGCCTCTTTCTCACACCATGACTTGTGTTGGAATTCTTTCAATCTCGTAACTGTTGCGACCTTCTGTCATGCAGCTTGTACGACTTTGTCTTTGTATGTGCGCCTATGCAACTCTTCAGTCCTTTTCCTCTAACTTTTAACCAATCTCTAGGCCTCACTTTAAGAACATATACAGAACTATGACAAATTGTTCCTCTCGGTGTATATAGGTGTGCTGAAATTCTTCGGTCGTTACTTGGTTGAACTTACGACCGTTGCTACATCTTGTTTCGTAGCCTTGTATATCTATCCATATGGCTTTACTGCATCTACGTAGGTCATACTATACCATAACACTTACTTCGATTTATTATTACTGAGGTCTGCTACCAAACTACAAGTTACTCTCTCACTGTTTATCTTATATGTATACATCTAAGTCCTTTAATGCTTCCTCACTACTATTCATCTTAAGAATGACAACCAAATCTCATCTCGTACTTTGGAACTTTTATCCATCTATTGTTGATTCACCTTAATATTGATCTATAATCTACCATTGATAACTTGAAACCTCTTACGTTTCAATAATAATATTTTATCGCATCCCAACGTGATTCATCTTACGGGGGTATTCTAATCTCATGCAATTCATAAAATACCTTCTCTTTGAATAATTACTCAATCGAAAGCCTAAATATCATCCTCTTAACGTTTATCACAATTACACCCTTATTCTCCTACCAGGGCAACATTCCATCTCTTATAAATGCCCATAGTCTTAAACTCTTCCGAGTTCATTCAGGTTATACATAGATTTCTATAACTTAAAGAAACCATAAGCTCTCTTGTTTTGATGGGCTTAATCCCAAGGCCTTACCTATTCTCATCACCTTCTCAATCACCTTTTATTTTCCTTACCCTCGTCTACCTAAAACCGTGTCGCTCTACCATATTTTATCTTGCGACCTACACATATCTATTTATACTGCTCGCAACCTTCCTTTAACTTGATAGCACCACGAATATCCTTATGTTATTTTGGAACCTCAAGCAAGATATCACACCATCTCTAACTCTTCTTTTCTCTCTTAACTAAACCTCTTGGTACCTAGAAACCGAAATCTAGAAGATATACCACCGACGACACAACTATCATTTGTGGATACTGAATCATAGTGCTTCTAACTTTCTATTTGAGGTCTGGACTATTGAAAACCTTGTGCACTAGAGTATCTCGTACCTTCTTTACATTTACCTTACTTACCTTTAAATCTAGCATTGTATTTTCTATCTCTTTCATAGCTACCCCTATACATAGGTGGACTTCACATCCAGAACTTGAAGCACTACTATAATAACTTCACCTTTGGTTCATACACAATCCGGTGGGAGCTTCATACTGACTTCTTATTAGACCGGTGCTCTTCTAACTGGCTTTATCATAGGTTCATTATAGAGTATGGCTTTTGTACTATCTCTCTTGTACCTATGATATTAAGTGTAATTTTGCAATGTTCTCAATCACGATTTCTGTAATTATATTGGTCTAGTAATAAGACTTCTAATTCACTTAGCTGATTAACTCTTTAGATTCCTCTTCTCTCTCAGCCTTTATGTAGGCTTAAGCTATCTTCCGATCTGTGGCTCAGGGTATTAGTTATTACTTTAGCCTTTCGTAGGTGATATGGAACATCCATGATATAAATTTCTAACAATTCAAGCCCTTGTCTGTAACATGGACACAATTCTTTCTTTTAACATATACCAAAGTCTCACATAACTGTATGAATTTCAACATATATCTTGTATGGATAGTACTTTGAAATCTTGAGTGTGGTCATAACGTAACTAACTCTGGGTCATTGATCGAATAATTCCTTTCGCACCTTATTAACTTTCTTTAAAAAGTAAGCAACTACTTTTCCTAGTCGTGCTGCCACTTGTCACGTGAGTACTTGGCTTATCTTAGTGACCACACCTATTGGAATTTCGTGCAACTCATATGAACTCGGATATTACTTTTTTTTCATTCATTAGCCACGATAGGTGCCACTTTCTTATGGGGTGTATACAATGTTATAGCGAGACTATTGTTATAAGATCATTTCCTCTTTAGGTAACTATGCTTATCTTGAAGCCTTCTTCCTTATTTTCTCAGCTAGTCTTTCATTGCAGTGCTTAGGGAAGACCCTCTGACTCTTGTAAAGTTGCGACCTTATTACATTGTATACCCCTCAGAATTCTGATGTTCTTACTCACCTATATATTATTATCCACTTACCTCCACGCCCTTGTGATCATAGGGTTGCTTCTAAATTGAAATTTTGATTGTCTCTCTAGTGGCACTCTATTTTATTTTTGTAAAACTTATACGGTACATTTAACTACCCCAACTCCTATCTGAATATTTCTCAAGGATTACGATGTCGTATTTGAGACACCAAATTTTCTATGCTGGGTTTCACTATATTTATCTTGCATGATCTACTAATTTATCTGAGACCTATTTGTCTAGCCATAACTAAACTCTTGTTGAATCAACTACTAACTACTCGTCAGTCCATGTTCATATTTATATTCTGCGCCTCTCTTGGGTTATGTCTTTTGTCTTAACTTACCTTTTGCACAGCCTCCTAATGTATCAAGTGCCCATTCACACTTATTTATCAATAACATCTTAGCTAGGAACCCTTACTGCCTCTCCCCCCTCATCGTGCTTGCATAATATTCTAGAGTCGTAACATATCTGTATAATAAATGCCATATCATTCCTTTTGCATTTCTACCACATTCTTTCTTTACTATTCCATAGTTACCTGAACCACAACTTCGAATTAATACCATATCACCTCATATTCTCTTCCTTTAGGGAAGTACTAACATTTAATGCTATGAAGATAAAATATTTTAGCTCTTCATCTTCGGTGTCTTTCAACATGTTCACTGACTCTTACTCGCCTTGCGGTAATCTTTCTCTGCCAGGGATAACTAAATTTCTTACGTGAGAGGTGTCGCACCCCCTTTTTCCCTCTTTGCATAAAAAAAATTGGGTTTATGACATTTTAGGCAAAAGACAACTCATTCCTTTTGGGAATTGGGTTTTACGTTTGAATAGTCGCCACCTAATGATTTAAGGCGCATTAAGACACCTATAAGGTTCAATTACAATTACATTCTTTGATAACCAAAGATAGGGTAGGGGCTTAAAATTATCCTAAGGGGAAGGTGTTAGGCACCCCTCAGGATCAACTAGTGTGGTTCCCGTCCAGATTGTTCTTTGTGAATTTGTGCAATTAGCAAGTAAACAAATAAGGCTCAAATAAGAGGGGATTTTGGAATACATAAGTGTTTGAGAAAAAAAAACAAAGTTTTGAAAAAAAAAGTTATAACTAAACATGCTGACGAATACAAAAGGGTCCTAGGTTTATTTGTAATATGAATCACATCAATGCAATACCCGGTAATCACTCCTCAAAAGAGGGGCTACACGTGTTATTAGCGCATCGGTCATCATATTCATATCTACCCTTCCCACCCCGTTAAGGTATTAAAGCATGGATTGGTCTCGACCTCTATTTCATGCTATTGCCCGTCTCATTCCTATCAGTCCTGGAGTAATTTAGGACTACTATTCCTATAAGAGGGAGGGTTTTAGGCCAACTCTTGGGTTTTAAAGGTAAAAAGGCTAAAGCGACATTTAAAACACATAGGATTGCATATTGGGGGACAGATATAAACAATTAAGAGGATTAGATATACCTCCTCAAGCAAAGCACATAAATAGCATGACTTAAAGACAACCAGAGTCTGGATTTAAAATACTAAGACAGGGGATTTTGGTTGTTGAAGCGGACCAATTTATTACATAACTCAGATAAGAAGTCTGAATCAGGAATGCCTGCTGGTTGTAGCAATTACTAATTAACAAAGGCGAATTCAGTCTTTATTGTTATTACCTAAGGCTTGCCTAAGTGTTTAAGTGAGATCCTATAAACATGATATCTACTACCAATTTAAAAAATGGTAAAGTAGTAACAGTTCTAAAATAAATGATTTGAGATCCTATAGACATGCTTTCTAAACCGTATTAAGAAGAGAGAGTTGTTTTAAAAAATTAGTTTAGAACAATATGAGACAAACTTATTTTAAACTAGACTGGTTTCAGATCCTATAGACATGATCTCTACTGTTGATGATTTTTAATTCCTATGGACATGATATCTAGTTGAACGTGAAATGAAGCAGGTAGGATTTACTTGAGATTCCTATAGGCATGATTTCTATGGGGAAAAAAATACTAATTTTAACCTTATGAGCATGATGTCTGATTGTAACCATTTAGATCCTAGGAGCATGGTGTCTAAGTGTGGTAATAAACATGCAAAATTTAGGTCAAATTTTATAGGCTTGTTATCTAAATGCAGAATTTAAAACAGGTCCTATACACAGGTTCTCTCAATGCAGAATTAAACATGCGGACTAAAAATCCTATAGCCAAATTATCTAAATGTTGAATTAATCATACAGAAAATAGGTCCTATAGGCATGCTCTCGACTCTTCTAATAGTTAAACATGCATAATTACCCAGCCCTTTTTACTAACAAACCCCAATGTTTATTACAAATTATTTCAGACCAAATACGGAATTACATCAGAAAAGTGTAAAAATAGGAAGTTACAACCATAGGGAGACTGATTCTAACTTCCTCTCTGAGTTATTAAACAAAACACCTCAAATGCCACTTGTTTTCAAAGCCTTTCTCAGACCTGGGTGTGTCAAAGTTCTCTAAGGGTCTCAAGGGACCCCAGCAGTGCTTAGACCTAAGTTTGCATAACCAGGTAAAGTTGAGTGCAGTGTGGAAGGGCCAGCCCATATGTGTCTAAGTTCAAAGGGAGCTACTGGGTCCTAAGGCAAGGCTCACACAAGAGGGGTAGAACCTAGGTCTAAGAGTATAGTGGAAGTGCAAAAACAGGGATTTGTTTAAAACTGGGTTGAGAATAGTAAAGGGTAAAGGTAATTGGAAAACAGTAGTAGTAAAGCTAACACTACACAAAACCAGCATTTTTGCACAAGGGGTCAAGGGTTTGGGAATACATTGCAGGGAGCATATGACTGTAGGAAGGGGTCTGCCTTAGACATGCACATCAATAGATGGTGCTGGTATGCCCATAAACCAGCCAAAGAACATAACACATAGAGGGGATATGAAGCATATGACCCCAGGGAGGATCAAGTTTGGGTCATGCACAACAATGTCTAATGTTGATATGCCCTCAAACCAAGCAGAGAATACAAACACATATGGGGTATGGGGGTTTGGGATTCATAAGTCATAATCACATAATCAAATGACTGACAGAGTATTTATACATAAAGGAGCACATTGATTTACAACATGCTTTAGGAATGAAACTTGATTAAACACAAGCAGGAAACAGGCAAGAGTGAAGGCAATGGCAAAGAAAACATGTTGTTTTTTATGCTTCAAGATTAATTAGAACATACCAGTAAAGAAGCAAATGCAGAAAGAAAAATAAGCAAATTTCCACAGCCTAGCCTTGTCTTTCAGCCAGCTAGATAAGGTAGCAACACAAGTGTAACAGATAAAAAAGAGAGAGTTTTGAGTGAAGTGTGTTCTGAACTAAAGTTTTTCGTTCGTTCGTGTGTCATGAAAGCAGAGGGGTGTAGGGTATTTATAGTTTTTGAAAATGAGTAATAAGTAAGGTAATAATTATGGTTTTAATACAAATATGGAAACAATCAGCAGCCAGAATCAATTATACAAGTGATTCCCTTTAATTAAGGGATCACTGTTTAACGAGTAGTAACATATTCAAATAAGAAAGAAATCAGTTTAAAGACAGACTAATTATTGCTATAAAAGGAGTACTACGAGCATTAAGTAAGTAATCAAGTCTAAGTACAGAAAAATACTTATTTTTGGAAAGGATTCAGCAAGGTAAATAATATAGTAAAGGGAACAGAATCAATCAATTCTAAATAGGCGAGTGAAATTAGGGTTCATAAAAGAAAAGCTTTGAAATCAGTCACACTAGTAGGGTCAATCAAAGAAGAAACATGCTTCTGCACTTTAGTATATAAATAGAGTGAACAGAAGACATCAGACATGTGAGGCCAAGCACATTGGCAAAAGAAACAACATACAATAGCAATAGCAATAAACATAGGATTCAATAGAAAGTCAGGGCTCACACACATAGCCAAAGTGAAGAAGAGAGTCAAACAAGTAAAGGTCTCATAGTAACAGGCGAGGAAACCTTTTGAAAAGTTAGGGTGTTAGCCATAGTCGAGTTGAAAGATAATAAAAATCAGATAAGCCACGTAAAGAAAAGAGAGTCCGGAACAAGAACCTTTAATCGAGTCAAGTGTCCGAACAAGCAATTTTAGACCCAAAGACCTAGGGTTTTCAACAACAATCGATTTCAAAAGACGGTAAACAGACAAGTTAAGCAAGAGTTCAAACAAACAAGCACACATCTAACAAACAACTTCAGAACTCGATTCAGACCCAAAAGAAATTAGGGTTTTAACATGCTAACTTACATAGAAGAATAACATGAATAAAACCATAGCAAAATCAAAAATACGTTAAAATTAGAGATCTTTGAAAACCAAATTTAAAGGAAAAAACCTAATCGGAGAAGATGAAGGGTCATTTTTGAAAGAAAGTTGAAAAACTTTCAAGAAAACACTTAAAACACTCATAGCAAGTACAGATCTAAAGTAAATCTGAAACCAATCGAAAGATCTTAGATATTAGGGTTTCAGAAAACCCAAAGGAAACGAGAAAGAACTCAAAAGATAACGATCTATCCAGAAAAGGTCAAGGACCCGCCTCGAAAGGCCATAAATGGCCAGAAAAGGTCATGGCTGGCCGGAGAAAGGCCATGAATACCAGTCGAGCAAACACTGGACCAAACTCATTCGAAATATGGTCATGAAACCACAAAACCAAACACATAGAGGCCATGGAAAGCTGGCACGGGTCTCAAATGACCACGGAAGGCCATGGATTAAGGTGGGGTGAGAAGGCGGCGACTAGGGTTCATGAGAGTTTCAAAGAGAGTTGAGAGAGAAGGGCGATTCAGAGGCGGCGGTTGGTGAGGATGAGGTAGGGTAAAGGGGTCGTTTGGGTTAAAAAGGAAAGGAGTAATGGGAGTCGTTGATCTAAACGATCAACGGCTGCATTAAAGGGGTTAGGTGCATCGGTTTATGGGAATAGGTTTGGGTTTGGTCCGGTGGGTGTAATTGGGTTGGGAATTAGGTTTAAATTGGGGTAGAATTCTGGCTATAATTGAAATGCAATTGGGCTAGATTCTAAATCGCCAATTTTGCCTTTTCAAAATTATTAAAAATAGTAAATTAATTTTTAGAAATAAATTGAAAGCACTAAAATGATTTATAGCACATAATTAACAATTTAAAAATACAGGACTTAATTTTATGAATATAAAACACAATTAAATCTTAAAAAGGCTAATATTGCAATTATGCACTTTAGCTTTGGAAAATATTAAATAAATTTGTAAAATATATGCAAAAATTACCTTAGCTATATTTTCGCATAAATGTGAAAGTCCAATAATTGAATTATTATTATTGGGTTTTTAAGGATAAAATAGGGGAATAAATTGATTTAGAAACCTTAAAAAATTAAGGAAAAATAATAAAACATTTGGGCATACTTATATATGTATACATATGCTATTTTGAAGGTATTTTGCATATTGAAAATATATAGGAAAAAATTGGGTGTCAACAGCTACCCCTCTTTACCCGGAAAGGATGAAAGAGTTTCCGGGTAAAGATATGATGGCCAATTTTGACCGAGCAAAACGGTTTGAAGGGGTTTAGGCCGCACCCTGGCTTCTGAGCTACCTACATATCCCTTATTTTACAGGAATCGGTCTGTATGTAGTTTAGGATCCGTTGGCGGAGTATGCCGACGGGTATTTTCCAATAACAGACATAATATTTTGGGTTGGTCGAGTAAGTGGCTTACTGAAATGGTTAGGTTTGATGTGGCTACGGGCACTGGAGCAAGCTCCTTCCAGGATGGCTGTTGCTTGCCAGTTTTACCTGCAAATAAGTAATACAAGAATATATTATGCGTAAATTTAGGCATGATGCAAATTCTCATCGGACCATGAATGTTGTCTTCGGACGATGATGTCCTTTGACCATGACGTCCTGGGCCATGAAGCGCTTGATAAAGGATTCACAGGCCATGAAATGATGCTCTTGGGCTATGAGGATGATGCCTCCGAACCATGATGCCTTTGAATAATGATATGCAAAAAGATTAACGGGGGTCCTCAGGCCATGACATGGTGTTCTCGGGCTATGAAGATGGTGCCTCCGAACAATGACGCCTTTGGATAATTTGGCGATTTTTTAGCCTATGAGATGCAGTATGTGGCAATCTTTCATCCCATGAGATGCGGTATGTGGCGATCTTTCAGCCTATGAGATACAGTATGAGGCCATCTTTCAGCCATACAGATGCAGTATGAGGCAATCTTTCAGCCATGTAGATGCAGTATGAGGTGATCTATCAGCCATGCAGATACAGTATGAGGCGATCTTTTAGCCATGCAGATGCAGATAGAGGTAGAGCTTAACCTCGGAAGGCAGAATGGTAGCCTTAGGCAATGTAGATGCAGATAGAGGTAGAGCTTAATCTTGGAAGGCAAAATAGTAGCCTTATGCAATGTATATGCAGATAGAGGTTGAGCGCAACATCGGAAGGCAGAATACTAGCCTTATGCAAGTCGGAAGGCAGAATAGTAGCCTTACGCAATGCAGATGCAGATAGAGGTAGAATTTAACCTCGAAAGGCAGAATGGTAGCCTTATGCAATGCAGATGGAGACAGCGTTTAGTCTCAGAAGGTAGAATGCAAGAAATAAAATGGCAAATGGTAATGGAGCCTTCTTAGCTGATAGTAGATTGCGATATTATGACTGTTGGGGACATTGTCACACATGGAATATCGCCGGTGTGTGTGGATAGCAAATGTGGCTAAGTGCAATGGTCTTGAGAGTTGTATTCCTAAACAATGTTTGTCTCGTGAGTGTATAGTATGTTTGATGATTTTGCAATCCAAGTGCCTACACCCAAAGAAAAATCGTGAATTTTTTAAAAGGGGGGAGGTTAGTTCGTATCCCGCTAGCTCTGCTTGACCTGTTCGGCTTTGATCAGGGGATACTGTATGTATCATTGGGGGTAGCGTTGCTAAAGAAGGCAATTTTAGTAATAAACATGCATGATTTTGTAAAACATATGACATTAGTATATAATTAAGAATAACTTTTTAGATGAACCGATGACTGTGACGTGGTTTAGGACATTGCAACCTCTCTCGCTATGGAATTTTGAGGGTCCTCCTCAAAATTCTGCCCCAGTTTAATGGATTGATGCTTCTGACTATTGCTTGCAAAATGATCGGCTGAAATTACTTTGGAATTTTGAGGGTCCTCCTCAAAATTCTGCCCCAGTTTCCAATTTCAGGGGAAAATGAAAATTTTATTGAATTGTGGCCGAACCCATAGGGCTACCTATGTGTCCACTCTTAAAGGGAATTAGGTCAGGCCTAGTTCAATTTACATCATGTAGGGAAAACATAAAGATTACACATAGTAGCGTTTGACTGCATCTGAATTAGTTGGCTTTGGTCAAACTTCTCCGTCCATTTTTGCAAGTATGAGGGCTCCTCCTGTCAGAACCCGGTGAACCATATACGGACCTTGCTAGTTGGGAGAGAACTTCCCTTTGGCTTCATCTTGATGCGGAAAATTTTCTTTAACACCAGCTATCTCGGTGTGAACTATCTTAGCTTGACTCTTTTGTTGAAGGCTCTGGACATTCTGTTCTGATAGAGTTGACCATGGCAAACTGCGTTCATCCTCTTTCCATCTATAAGAGCTAGTTGCTCAAAATGACTTTTCATCCATTTTGCGTCGTCGAGCTCAGCTTCCTGTATGATCCTTAGGACAAGAATTTCTATTTCGGTAGGAATGACCGCCTATGTACCATAAACCAGCATATAGGGGGTTGCCCCGGTCGATGTGCGAATTGTGATGCGATACCCCAATAGAGCAAATGTTAACTTCTGTGCCACTATTTATGTTTTCCTATCATTTTCCTCAATATCTTTTTGATATTCTTGTTGGCGGCTTCCACAGCTCCATTTAGTTGAGGCCTGTAGGCTGTGGAATTCTTGTGGCTAATATTGAAAGTTTCACACATACCTTTCATTAGGTCACTGTTGAGATTGGAGCCATTATCAGTGATGATCGACTCTGGGATACCGAATCGACAAATAATACGGTCGTGGACGAAATCTGCCACGACTTTCTTAGTTACTGCTCTGTAAGATGCTGCTTCGACCCACATGGTAAAATAGTCGATCGCTACTAGGATAAACTTACGTCCGTCGGAAGCAGCAGGGTTGAATGGTCCAATAATGTCCATTCCCCAGGCGGCGAACGACCATGGTGAGCTTATTGTGTAGAGCTCGCTTGGAGGCACTTTTATCATGTCTGCATAAATCTGATAGCGATGGCATTTTCGGACATACTGGATGCGATCTATCTCCATAGTCATCTAAAAGTAACCAGCCCCGGAGTATCTTCTTTGCTAAAACAAAACCATTCATATGTGGACCACAGGTCCCAGCATGAATTTCCTCTAGCAGCTTGGATGCTTCTTTGGCATCGACATACCTTAATAATCCCAAATCAAGAGTCCTCCTATACACGATTCCTCCATTGTGAAAGAAGTTGTTAGAAAATCTCCGAAGTGTGCTCTTATGAGTATGATTGGCAGGCTCCAAATACTCTCCCTTTGTCAAATATTCCTTGATATCATCGAACCAAGGTTTTTCATCTGCCTTATCCTCAACATGGGCACAGTAAGCTGGCTGATTATGAATTTTCACCGGAATAGGATCAATGAAATATTTATCGGGATGTTGTATCATAGATGATAGGGTAGCCAATGCATCGGTGAATTCGTTCTAGATTCTAGGAACATGTCGGAATTCTGTCTTCGTGAACCTCTTTCTCAAGTCCTGTACATGATGCAGATATGGGAGTATCTTGGAGTTCTTGGTTGCCCATTCTTCTCGTACCTAATGTATAAGTAAGTCTGAATCTCCAATTACTAGCAGCTCTTGAATGTTAATGTCAATGGCCATTTTAAGCCCCAAGATGCAAGCTTCTTATTCGGCCATATTGTTGGTGCAGCGAAACCTGAGCTTGGCGGACACTGGATAATGCTGACCAATTTATGATACCAAGACTGCTCCTATGCCAACTCTTTCGATATTTGCTGCTCCATCAAAGAACATTATCCAACCATCATAGGACTCTTCAATATCTTCTCCTACGAATGATACCTCTTCATCAGGAAAATACATTTTTAGGGGTTCGTATTCTCCATCCACGGGATTCTCAGCGAGGTGATCTGTCGTTGTTTGTCCCTTGACCGCTTTCTGAGTTCCGTAGACAACGTCGAACTCACTCAACAGGATTTGTCACTTGGCTAGCTTGCCAGTGGGCATGGGCTTCTGAAAGATGTACTTTAAAGGATCCATACTTGATATGAGATATGTAGTATAGGCACAGAAGTAATGCCTTAGCTTCTGAGCCACCCAATCAAAGCATAGCAGGTGCGCTCCAAAAGAGAATATCAGGCTTCGTACGGGGTGAACTTCTTGCTGAGATAATAGATGGCTTGTTCCTTTCTTCCTGTTTCATCATGTTTCCCTAGAATGCAACTGAAAGCTCAGTCCAACACCGCAAGGTAGAGTAATAAGGGTCTACCTGGATCAGGCGGGACCAAGACTGGTGGTGTTGAGTGCATACCACTCCGGCATGAAAGGGTACACCATCGACGAATATCGTTCTTTGAAAGACAAGATCCATTCTTTGATCGATAATAAGATTATTGTGGCAAAGGAACCCTCTCCAAATATCTGCAAAAACCCTCTACCAAACCATAAAGGTGGGGGTATTCGCATGATTGAAGTGGAGGATGATTGGGATCCCGAGGGATCCATCGGGTTGATCGCAGAAGGCGATGATCCAAATAAACCTGCAGTTACTATCAACCCCATCATAGTCTAGATCCAACCATCTGAAGTCATTGAGGTAGATGTCTCTATCCCTCTTGAGTTCGAAGCAGCATCATCAACAAAGGCACCAACACCATTTGAGGTTGCAGTTTTGCCACCCAAATAACATGTCCCATTCGAAGTAAAGGTGGCCGCACCGATCTCAGTGGCGATGTCCACCATGCCGTCGTTCCATACAAAAGCTATACCCTGGGATTACACAGTCGAGGCTAGGAGGAAAGGCAATGTCAGGTTCAAAGAGACTATTGCAGCACAGGGTATGACAAGAACTAGGAGAGTCTATACCCCTGAATACCTAGCTGAGTCCAACAAGTAGGCCTCCAACTGGCCACCCATCATTGAGACAGGTCCAGGTGACCTTTGGAGAAAAATACAGGCCAAAGATTTTTCGGTCATCGATCAGCTAAACCAAACACCAGCACATATATATTTCCTCTAGCTGCTGCAGAATTCCAAGACACGCATGCTCTGTTGAAGGTGCTGAGTGAAGCCTATGTGCCAAGCAACATCATTGGCGGGGAAATGGCTAATATGATGGGACAAGTATTAGAAAGCCATAAAATCACCTTCTATGAGGACGAGCTACCACCTGAAGGGTTGGGTCACAACAAAGCCTTGCACATCACCGTGCAATGCGAAGACTCTTTCATCACCAGGATCCTGGTCGATGGGGGTTCCAACCTTAACATCTGTCCTCTGGTAACACTCAAGAAGTTGGGCAAAAGGCTGCATGAGATAAAAGAAGGAGCAATCAACGTGAAAGCCTTTGATAGGTCTTAGAGGTCCACCATCGGTAAGATTAGCCTGTGTCTCTAGATGGGACCAACCTGGTTCGAGGTTGATTTCAAGTAAAAGATTTGCCAGCATCCTACAGTTTGCTGCTAGGACGGCCATGGGTTTACGCTGCTGGGGCTGTAGAATCAATACTGCACCAGGCAGTAAAGTTCGAATGGAATCACCAGGAGGTGACTATTCACAGCGATGGTAGAAACCCTATATACAGTCGTCAGACCATTCCAGCGATTAGAGGGAGAAGAAAGCTAGGTGGAGAGACCTACCACCACATCGAGCGGGTCAATGCCATCGACAAAGACAAATAGTGGGATAATAAGATCGAGCGTTTATTGAATTGGAGTGGGTACAAGCTTGGCAAAGGACTCGGCAAAAACCTCCAAGGAATTGCTTAACCCATAACACTCAAGAAATATGGCACCACTTTCGGCTTGGGGTATGAATACACCTGGGAAGAGTTCAATAACTGGTCGCCATCATGGCGCAGTCCTTACTACCCACTAGAGCAGCTGATAGTGCATTTGGAGCAGACTTTCAAACAGACTGACGTCGTCTATGGAACGGACAATGAAAAAGCGCTCGCAGAAGTGAAAAACTTGTTTTTAGAGGACAATGATATGGATTTCTGTACTATTCTTGAGGGGGAGGGGGAGGAAGGCCCTTCCATACAGGCTGTAAGTAGAGGAGCACACCTCCATAACTGGACTATCAGGACAACCAGAGCCCGGCAAGCCTCGGGGTAGCAAGGCTAAAACAAGCATCATGCACTATTTTTATTTACTAGATGATTTTCTTTTCGCATTTTAATTCCCCCAATAAGATCTTCATTGTTTAAAATAGTGTTGAAATTTATCAAAGCATTTCAACTTTTCCTATGAATCAACACTCATTATTATTTTTGTTTACTTTACTTATACAGCATTACTATTACTTATCTTGATGAACCAATGACTGTGACATGCAATGAGAACAAAGAGACATTGATTCAGAAGAAGATGACGTACCAGAGGAGATTGTCAAAGAACTGGAGAACTTTCAGAATAGACCTAAGTCCAACCGGGACGAGACAAAAATTGTTAACCTGGGAAATGCAGAAAACGTCAAGGAAACACGAATCAGCGTTGACTTATCGCCATCAGAATAGAAGGAATACACAGAATTTCTAAGGGAATATGAGGACATATTCACCTGGTCATATGACGACATGACTGGTCTGAGCACGTATATTGTGGCTGACAAACTGCCAACCGATCCGACATGTCCGCCGGTAAAGCAAAAGCTCAAAAATTCAAGCATGATATGAGTTTGAAAATCAAGGAAGAAGTCACTAAGCAAGTCAAAGTTAAGGTTCTCAGAGTAGTAGAATACCCGACATGGTTAGCCAACATCGTGACAGTGCCAAAAAAGGACGGGAAGGTCAGAGTCTATGTCGACTACCGGGATCTCAACCGGGCCTGTCCGAAAGACGACTTCCTTTTACCGAATATACACATCCTGATTGACAATTGTGCCAAGCATGAGCTGCAATCATTCATGGATTTTTTTGCTGGTTACCATCAGATCTGGATGGATGAAGAAGATGTTGAGAAAACGGCTTTCATTACGTCGTGGGGAACGTATTGTTACAAGATGATGACATTCAGCCTGAAGAATGCAGGGGCCACCTATATGAGGGCCATGACTACCATTTTCCATGATATGATACACAAGGAGATAGAGGCATATGTGGATGATGTTATCATCAAATCCTAGAAAGCAGTTGACCACATAAAAGATCTGAGGAATTTTTTTAACAGATTACGGAGGTACAACCTGAAACTAAACCCCGCAAAATGTGCATTTGGGGTTCCTGCCGAGAAGTTTCTTGGGTTTATTATGAGTCACAGAGGAATAGAACTGGATCCATCAAAAGTCAAAGCCAATCAAAAACTGCCACCGCTAGAGAACAAGAAGGATGTGATGAGTTTCTTGGGAAGACTCAACTACATTAGCCGGTCATAGCACAGTCTACAGTCATCTGTGAGCCAATCTTTAAGATGTTGAAGAAGGACGCCGCTACCAAATGGACCGATGACTGTAAAAAGGCCTTCGACAGAATCAAGGATTAAGTTCCTCAGCCAGGTTCCTGATGAGCAAGTCTTTATCATCAGACTCAGGTGTTCTTGAGATGGGTTGGGTGGAGAGTGGCATGGTCTACACGTAGATGGGGGTGTTATAGTGGGTGTGGAAGTTGTAATTTGTGGAGTTTTAGAGTTCTGGGATAAGTAACGGGGTGTTGTTTGAGGTATGGCAGGTGTTGCATCTGGTGGAATAGTATGAGGAGCAGGATGATTATGTTGCTTTGGGATGTTTTGAGGTGGTGTAGAGTTTTGAGTATTGGGAAAGATGATATCCGGGGTGCTGAGGGAAAATGACAAGCTTGCCAGATTCCGAACCTGGTCGAGCTCTTCCTGGAATTTTAGCAATTTCAGTTCAAGTTGGGATACATTTTCCTTAGGAACCTGAGTACCATGACCATTGGTGGCCTCTACCCGTTCAGTTGAATTCTCCTTTATAATGTTGTTCAAATCTTCCATCTTGCCTTTGTTCTTGTTTTTAACAAGACTAAGAGGAGGAGTGGGTGGAGGGCCCCTGGATCTCGTGGAATAAGATGATGTTGCCAGATTGCACGAACTAACCTTTAGGGAGGGGAATAACAAAATATAAAACAAAAAGGCAACCAACTTAGTGAGGATCATAAAAAGTATTGCAATATTTAAACATATAGTGCACCAATGTAAAACGTGTCCTAATTTGGGAACCTCGTTGTGCCCGAGGTAGGCCTAGCGACAAATTGATTTGGAGAACTTGGAATGCTAAATGCCTCATTTTATTGATAAAAAATAGACGAATCCAAAAACGACACTAAATAAGCAAGAAATAAAAATCACTAATGGCCATTGGCCTTATTACATTTATGAAGCGAAAAAAATAAACTCTTATCTATTTGGTCCCAAAAGGACCTTCCTCGAGGTTGAATGTTCTCGTTGATCAGATCTTCCAGCTCACATAGGCTTGTTAGTAAGAATGCCTTCGCCAGATGTCCTTCTTCGTTTCCCTCAGCGTTCTGGCAATCGTTGACTCTTTTCCTCACTTTTCCTTCTAGTTCTAATAGGCTATATTCCAGATAATCTAGCTTTTCACTGGCCTTGACAGCCCTTTCTTTCCATTCATCGATATTCGATGGAAGATTCCTCCTCCAGTCTAGCAAAAGTGTGGGTATGTTAACCATTCCAAAGCTGGGGATCTCGAGCTTTATATTTCTGCAAGACAAATAAGGTTAAGACCTTACCCCCTCCAGACTCGACTATTTAATATCCATAATTAGCATGAAGCAATCTAGTTCTCCAAATAAATGCACAGAACGTGATGATGTCCGTTTTGGGTTTAGGGAAACCCAATGGACTTTGGACAAGGCTATCTTAAAGGATCATTATGCGGACAATATAACTGGCCCGGTTAGGTTTGACCATGATGCATGCACAATTTAAACAGAGTAAGGTTTCTATAGGGTTTTAGACTAGTACCCTTGAGCGGACAACTCAGGGGGGAAGTCTCGAAATTGTTGACTGCACCGCCGATCGATTAGTTTTACCGCAAATATGCCTTTCCGAATTTAGGAGGTAATGATACAGGAAGAGCGCAACCACTCATTATAAGCATTGCTATAGTATTTGTTTTGGCACGAGTGGAGTATGATGTTGAGCATGATTATGCAACAATTAAAAGCATGTTGACATGTATTTGCACATTAAGAAAGCGATAAATACAGCAGTTTCATAATTTAAAACAATAAAGGAAAAAAACAAGGAAGATATTTCAGATTTGCTTCTAAACAAGAAATTAAATGTTGAATGGAGTTAAACAGATAATTGAACATAGAGAGAGGTACAAATTCACAAGAATAACCTGAAATCGTAAAAGCATAAAAATCCCCAGCAGAGTCGACATGCTGTCGCGCCCCCTTTTTCCCTCTTTGCATCGGAAAATTGGGTTTATGACATTTTGGGCATAAGACAACTCATTCATTTTGGGAACTGGGTTTTACATTTGAAGAGTTGCCACCTAATGATTTAGGGTGCATTAGGACACCTATAAGGTTCAACTACAACTACATTTTTTGATAACCAGAGATAGGGTAAGGGCTTGACATTATCCCAAGGGGAAGGTGTTAGGCACCCCTCTGGATCCACTAGTGTGATTCCCGGCCAGATAGTTCTTTGTGAATTTGTGCAATCAGCAAGTAAACAAATAAGGCTCAAATAAGAGGGGATTTTGGAATACATAAGTGTTTGAGAAAAAAAAACAAAGTTTTGAAAAAAAAGTTATAACTAAACATGCTAACGAATACAAAAAGGGTCCTAGGTTTATTTGTAATATGGATCACATCAATGCAATACCCAGTAATCACTCCTCAAAAAGAGGGGCTACACGTGGTATTCGCATATCGGTCATCATATCCGTATCTACCCTTCCCACCCTGTTAAGGTATTAAAGCACGGATTGGTCTCCACCTCTATTGCATGCTATTACCTATCTCATTCCTATCAGTCCCGGAGGAATTTAGGACTACTATTCCTATGAGAGGGAGGATTTTAGGCAAACGCTTGGGTTTTAAAGGTAAAAAGGCTAAAGAGGCATTCAAAACACATAGGACTCCATATTGGGGCAGATATATAAACAATTAAGAGGCTCAGATATACCAACTCAAGCAAAGAACATAAATAGCATGACTTAAACACAGCCAAGGTCTGGATTTAAAATACTAAGACGGGGGAGTTTTGGTTGTTGAAGCAGACCAATTTATTACATAACTCAGATAAGAAGTCTTAATCAGGCCTGCCTGCTGTTTGTAGCAATTACTGATTAACAAAGGCGGATTCAGTCTTTATTGTTATTACCTAAGGCTTGCCTAAATGTTTGGGTGAGATCCTATAAACATGATATCTACTACCAATTTAAAAAATGGCAAAGTAGTAGTAGTTCTAAAATAAACGATTTGAGATCCTATACACATGCTTTCCAAACCGTATTAAGAAGATAGAGTTGTTTTAAAATATTAGTTCGTAACAGTATGAGTCAAACTGATTTTAAACTAGACTGGTTTCAGATCCTATAGGCATGATCTCTACTATTGCTGATTTTTAATTCCTATAGACATGATATCTAGTCTAACGTGAAATAAAGCTGGAAGGATTTACTTGAAATTCCTATAGGCATGATTTCTATGAAAAAAATACTGATTTTAACCTTATGAGCATGATGTCTGATTGTAACCATTTAGATCCTAGGAGCATGGTGTCTAAGTGTGGTAATAAACATGTAGAATTTAGGACAAATCCTATAGGCATGTTATCTAAATGCAGAATTTAAAATAGGTCATATAGATAGGTTCTCTGAATGTAGAATTAAATATGCGGACTAAAAATCCTATAGCTATATAGTCTAAATTTTGAATTAATCATGCAGAAAACAGGTCCTGTAGGCATGCTATCTACCTTCTAATAGTTAAACATACTTAATGATCCATCCCTTTTCACTAACCAACCCCAATGTTTATTACAGATTATTACAGACCAAATACTGAATTACATCAGAAAAGTGAAAATAAGAAGTTACAACCACAGAGAGCCTGATTCTGACTTCCTTTCTGAGTTATGGAACAAAACACCTCAAATGAACTGGGTGTGTCAAAGTTCCCTAAGGGTCTCAAAAGACCCTGGGCAGTGCTTACACCCAAGTTTGCATAACTAGATAGAGATGTGTGCAGTGTGGAAGGGCCAACCCTTATGTGTCCAAGTTTAGAGGGATCTCATGGGTCCCAAGGCAAGGCTCACACAAGAGGGGCAGAACCTAGGTCTAAGAGTATAGTGGAAGTGCAAAAATAGGGATTTGCTTAAAACTGGGTTGAGAATAGTAAATGGTAAAGGTAATTGGAAAACAGTAGTAGTAAAGCTAATATTACACAGAATAAGCATTTTTGCACAAGGGGTCAAGGGTTTGGGAATACATTGCAGGGAGCATATTACCCTAGGAACGGGTCAGGATTAGATATGCACTGCAATAGATGGTCCTGGTATGCCCATAAACCAACCAGAGAACACAACACATAAAGGGGATATGAAGCATATGACCCCAGGGAGGGTCAGGTTTGGGTCATGCACAGCAATGTCTAATGCTGACATGCCCTCAAACCAAGTAGAGAATACCAACACATATGGGGTATGGGGGTTTGGGATTCATAAGTCATAGTCATATAATTGAATCAGTGACAGAGTATTTATACATAAAGGAGCATATTGATTTATAGCATGCCTTAGGAATGAAACTTGATTAAACACAAGTAGGAAACAGGCAAGAGTGAAGGCGGTGGTAAAGAAAACATGTTGTTTTTATGCTTGAAGATTAATTAGAACATACCAGTAAAGAAGAAAATGTAGAAAGAAAAGTAAGCAAATTTCCACTACCTAGACTTGGCTTTCAGCTGTCTAGACAAGCCAGCAACACAAGTAGTAACAGAGAAAAGAGAGAGAGTTTTGAGTGAAGTGTGTGTTCTGAACTCAAGTGGTTCGTTTGTTTATGTGTCTTGAAAGTAGAGGGGTGCAGGGTATTTTTAGTTTTTGAAAATGAGTAATAAGTAAAGTTTTAATACAAATATGGAAAAAATCAGCAGTCAGAATCAATTATACAAGTGATTCCCTTTAATTAAGGAATCATTGTTTAACGGGTAGTAACATATTCAAATAAGGAAAGAAATTAGTTTAGAGACAGACTGATTATTGCCATAAAAGGAGTAGTACAAGAATTAAGTAAGTAATCAAGTCTAAGTACAGAAAAATACTTGTTTTTGGAAAGTAATCGGCAAGTTAAATATTACAGTAAAGGGAACATAATCAATCAATTCTAAACAGGCGAGTGAAATTAGGGTTCATAATAGAAAAGCTTTGAAATCAGTCGCACGATTAGGGTCAATCAAAGAAGAAACATGCTTCTGAATTTTAGTATATAAACATAGTGAACAGAAGACATCAGACATGCGAGACCAAGCACATTGGCAAAAGAAAGATCATACAATAGTAGTAGCAATAAACAGAAGATTCAATAGATAGTCAGGGCTCACACATATAACCAAAGTGAAGAAGAGAGTCAAACAAGTAAGGTCTCATAGTAATAGGTGAGGAAACCTTTTGAAAATTTAGGATTTCAACCATAGTCGAGTTGAAAGATAGTAAAAATCAGATAAGTCACGTAAAGAAAAGAGAGTCTGGAATAAGAACCTTTAATCGAGTCAAGTGTCCAAACAAGCAATTTCATACCCAAAGACCTAGGGTTTTCAATAACAATCAAGTTCAAAATATGGTAAACAGACAAGTCAAGCAAGAGTTCAAACAAATAAGCACACATCTAATAAACAGCTTTAGAACTCGATTGAGACCCAAAAGAAATTAAGGTTTTAAGATGCTAACTCAGACAGAAGAATAACATGAATAAAACCATAGCAAAATCAGAAATACGTTAAAATCAGAGATCTTTGAAAAGAAAATTTAAATGAAAAACCCTGATCGGAGAAGATGAAGGGTCTTTTTTGAAAGAAAGTTGAAAACTTTCAAGAAAACACTTAAAACACTCATAGCAAGTACAGATCTAAAGGAGATCTGAAACCAATCGAAAGATCTTAGAGATTAGGGTTTCCGAAAACCCAAAAGAAATAAGAAAGATCTCGAAACATAATGATCTAACCAGAAAAGGTCAAGGAACCGCCTCGAAAGGCCATAAATGGACGGAAAAGGTCGCGGCTGGCCGGAGAAAGGCCATGAACACCAGTCGAGCAAAGACTGGACCAAACTCGTTCGAAATCTGGTCATATATATACACTATACATTCGCCGGCAATGTTTAATTTAAAAGTTGTTGAAGAGTGGTTATTTAGGTTAAATGCTTCTTATAAATAACCTCTACATTACAACCGTGTATTACTGGTCCTATTCTTGGACAAGAAAATGGAGTTTTTAAATTAATTAAATCTCTTTATGGCCTTAAACAAGCTACTGAGTAGTGGTACGTGAATTTGAACAAGTCTTACTGAGAGATGGTTTTTTTCAATTGAGGTGGATAAATGTGTTTATACTAAAGTGGTAGACAATGGTTGTGTTGATGACATGCTTATGTTTGGTACAAGTTTAAATATTATGCAAAGTACCAAATTATTTATGTCTGCTAATTATGATATGAAAGATCTGGGTAAAGTAAATACGATAGTGGGAGTTGAAGTTATAAGGAGTGAAGATGGCATAATGTTGTCACAAGAATATTATGTTGAGAGACTTCTTAAGAAGTTTGAATATTTTAATGTCACAACAGTGAGCACTCCTTTTGATGCTAACTCTCAGTTGAAAAAGAATAATGGTGACCCAGTTGCTCAGTCTAAATATCCTCAGATTATTGGGAGTCTGATGCATTTAATGAATTTTACAAGGCCTGATATAGCCTATGTTGTGTCTAGACTGAGATATACTCATAATTCCAACAGAGAGCATTGGTCTGCATTAGATTGACTAATGAAATATTTGAGAGGAAGCATGAATTATGGTATCCTATATAGTGGGTTTCCTTCTACCTTAGAAGGGTACAGTGATGCAAACTGGATCTCTGATTCAGATGAGACAAAATCCACTAGTGGTTATGTATTCACCCTTGGTGGTGGTGCAATATCGTGGAAATCAGCTAAACAGACGATCATTGCTAGATCGACTATGAAATCATTGTAGCTATGGAGTTAGCTAGTTCTGAGGCTGAGTGACTAAGAAACTTCTTAACTAATTTTCCTTTAATAAAGGACGTATTGCCTCATGTGTCTATACACTGAGATTGCCAAGCGGCAATAGCTATAGCAAAAAATAAATCTTATAATTGTAAAAGTAGATACACAAAATTGAGACATGATTGTCACACCTCATTTTTCCTACACCCCCGTAAAGGGGTATAATAAAGGGAGTTTTTCCAATTAAAGGACAATCGAAATGGGATTTATTTATTTAAAGAAATCAGAGTCACCACTTGGGATAATTTATGGTGTCCGAAGTCACCGGTTCAAATCCGGAATCGAGGAAAGGGTTGACTCTGTTTAACACCGCAAACTAGAAATCCGGGTAAGGAATTCTGTAAACCCGAGAGAAGGTGTTAGGCATTCCCGAGTTTCGTGGTTCTAGCACGGTCGCTCAACTATTATTATCGGCCTATTATCTGATTCTAGTACATGTTCAAAACCTATGTGCATTTTTAACTTTTAAGCCGCTTTTATTCATTTTAAATAAGGATTTAACGTCATCTAAAATATGTCGTTGGACCGCGTCACATGAAATGCACCCGCAATCCAAAACACATTCTATTCAACGTTGTTAAGATCTGGATTTGGGTCACATGAAATACATATCCAAGTTTAGGAAGGTAATATTATTAAAACAACGCGCCTAAAGCAACTACGCAGTTTTAACTTTGCGAGGGCCATGGAAATTCAACTAAATGGCACGCCTCAATTTCTAAGGATTAAACTATTAATTAAGCAAGGGTCATGCATTTTGAGGTTTTGTTCGGCACAGCGCACCTCAATTTATTCCAAAGGGCTTTATTATTCAAAGTTGTTATAATCGGGTTACATGAAATACACCCCCAAATTGAGAATTGTGTATCGTAACTACGTCACGGGAACCGTACCCGTAATCGTGATAATTTACTAATCTCACATTAATAATCATAAAGTAGACAACGACTAATTCTCTTAATTGTATACAACAATTCAGTACTATATTTACCATTCCTCATTTCTGGCATAAGAGACAAAAGGTAACCTTTTTAATTCCCTAATTCTACATATTAGGTAGATCTTGGTTGAAATTTAGAATTCCTAAGGCTAGCAAAAACATTGACGTGAAGAGTATACAAAGCATTATGTACTATACACAACTGGTTCAATATTTCAAGAAGCAAACACTTTAGCAACAAAATCAAAGAATTTGCAAATGAATACATTTAAGACTGATCAACGTTGTAGCGGATATCATAAAATCATGAAAACACAAGCTCATCCTAAAATACCAGTGCAGCAGTTACAACCACTTAAAATCAAATCAAACTGATAATTAAAGTGTGAAAAACAAATAGATCAATGAACACAGAAATTCCTACGAGCACGCATACACCGAAACGGATCCAGAACACTGGAACAAGAACTCCTCGCCGGAAAAACAGGAACTTCGACGGACAACCAACCAGATTCTGCCGGAATTTGAACGAGAGAATAATGAAGCGAACTTGGCGACTAGAACCTCGGTCGAACCTAACTCACAGCTACTATCCCTTTTTCGTTCTATGCGTGTGTGTTTATGGCTGCTAGTTTGTTTTCCGGCGAGCTCGTCGGGCAGCGTCGAGGTGGTCGCTGGTTAATGGTGTGGTGGCGAC
This sequence comes from Nicotiana glauca, assembly GCA_026770625.1. Classification (NCBI taxonomy): domain Eukaryota; kingdom Viridiplantae; phylum Streptophyta; class Magnoliopsida; order Solanales; family Solanaceae; genus Nicotiana; species Nicotiana glauca. Next base: position 18,355 of record MU726865.1, on the reverse strand, counting down.
GGAATTTTTAGGGTTCAGATCCTAGGTTCAGTGGGTGGTCGTTGAAGAAGAAGACGTGAAGGGGGGGTCATTTTTTAACTGTTGCGGCTGTTAGCTCCCCCTTCTAGCATACATCCCTTGTCCATTTCCAGTTTTTTAAGCCTTACTTTATAGGTAGAGTCTAGGTTTAGGTGTATTTTTGTGTATTTTGCCCATTAGTCCCTAGGTTTTTTGTGTTAAGTCCTTAGGGTCTTTTTATTTGTTTTTGTTCCAAAGAAGAGTCTAGAAGGGTCCCTAGGCTTCATGGACTAATCCGAGTTGGGCCAAGAATTGGGCTCTAAAACTCTTAAAATTGTAATCCAACACCTTAATTGACTCCTTTTAAAATAAGATAAAAATACTACACAATGCCAAAGTTAATCCTAATTAATTAAACTAAACATGAAATTATTTTTTATTTGCAAAATTATATAAAGATAAAAATAAGGTACTATTTTTTGTTTTTTTAAAATTTTTTATGAAAAATACATAAACTAGAATATTTTTTGTAATTTTTATTTTTCATGTAATAAAATAAAGTAAAAGAGTAAAAATGAGTTGAAATAGCTATATTAGGCCTAAATTAAATATTTACGAGCTAAAATATAAAAAATCTTGGGAAGGGTCAAAAATAACATGTCTACAGCTGCCCCTCTTTCACTGGAAACACGAAGAGTTTTTCAGATAAAGAACGACTAGACAGGTTTTTTGACCCGACTCTTATTTGGGAGAGACCAAAAATGAGAAAAGGGGAATGTAACCGAGCCCTGGTATCTGAGCTGCCTACATATCCTTGGCTATAAAGGAATCCGGCCACGTGTAGTTTAGAAGTGAGTGAGATGATGGAGTATGCCGAGGTGGAGAGCCAGTCGAGGTGTCATTCTACGAGGTTCCGGTCCGTGATCCTGTTATTACATCAAAATCAAAAGAAATGAAAAAGACTAGCTAAGCCTGTCAACTACGAGTTACAAGATTCCTATCTATAAGTCTTCTGAATCTTGGTCTTGAGTATTGAGTGGTTCTTCATGCAGACTTTAGTTTTGAACCTTGACGCTTGCTAGTTGCGGGTGCTAACTCATTCTTCTTCAGCTTTTCGGATCAAACCCGGACACCACACCATGCTTGTGACTTCAGTCATGTCTTAAGCAGCTCACATCTTCCATCAACTTCTGCATTTGGATTCACTTTGCTTCTATCCTTTTCCTTTATTGTGACTAACTTCTGTTGATCACCTCGGACTGTTGACTCGCATTCTTACCGCGAGTTTCTTTTGTTGCTGACTTGAATTGTAATCTGAGATGCTTTCCCTTTCTTCAGGTAGATGCCTGACTGCCAAAACTTGAACTAAATTCTGAGATGCTTTCCTTTTCTCCAAGAGGACGCCTGATTGTTGAACTCGAATTGTACCTTGAGATGTTTTTCCTTTTATCCAGGTGGACGCTTGACTGCTGAACTTGAACTATATTTTGAGATGCTTTCCTTTTCTCCAGGTGGACGCCTGGCCGCTGAACTTGAACAGTATTTGAGATGTTGCCCCTTTTCTCCAGGTGGACGCCTGATTGCTGAACTTGAATTGTATTCTCTTGCTCTCCAGGCGGGCTCGTGACTGCTAAACTTGAAATATATTCCCATGCTCTCCAGGTGGTCTCCTTATTACTAAACTTGAAATGTATTCCCATGCTCTCCAGGCGGGCTCCTGACTGCTGACTTGAAATGTATTCCCTGCTCTCCAGGCGGACTCCTGACTGCTGACTTAAAATGTATTCCCTACTCACCAAGCGGGCTCCTGACTGCTGACTTGAAATGTATTCCCTACTCTCCAAGCGGGCTCCTGACTGCTGACTTGAAATCTATTCCCTGCTCTCCAAGCGGGCTCCTGACTGCTGACTTGAAATGTATTCCCTACTCTCCAGGCGGGCTCCTGACTGCTGACTTGAAATGTATTCCCTTGTTCTCCAAGCGGGCTCCTGACTGCTGACTTGAAATGTATTTCCTACTCTCCAGGAGGGCTCCTAACTGCTGACTTGAAATGTATTCCCTGCTCTCCAGGTGGGCTCCTGACTGCTGACTTGAAATGTATTCCCTGCTCTCCAGGCGGGCTCCTGACTGCTGACTTGAAATATATTCCCTTGTTCTCCAGGCAGGCTCCTGACTGCTGACTTGAAATGTATTCTCTTGTTCTCCAGCTGGGCTCCTGATTGCTGACTTGAAATGTATTCTCTGCTCTCCAGGCGGGCTCCTGACTGCGGACTTGAAATGTATTCCCTGCTCTCCAGGCGGGCTCTTGACTGCTGACTTGAAATGTATTCCTTTGTTCTCCAGGCGGGCTCCTGACTGCTAACTTGAAATGTATTCCCTTGTTCTCCAAGTGGGCTTCTGATTTGAACAAAAATGGACAAAACAAAGAAAACTTCTGCCCCAGTTTGGTATCTGGGCTCATATGTAAGTGTTAACCCGAATCATATTACCAAATATCAATAAGAACTTGAAAGATAAAACTTGAATTGTACTCCCTTGTTCTCCAGGTGGTCGCCTGATTGCTGAACTTGAAATATATTCCCTTATTCTCCAGGTGGGCTGCTGATTGCTGAACTTGAAATGTATTCCCATGCTCTCCAGGCGGGCTCCTGATAGCTGAACTTGAAATATATTCCCTGCTCTCCAGGCGAGCTCCTGACTGAGGACTTGAAATGTATTCCTTGCTCTCCAGGCGGGCTCCTAACTGGTGACTTGAAATGTATTCCCTGCTCTCCAGGCGGGCTCTTGACGACTGACTTTGAACTTTTTCTCCCTGTTCTCTGTTGATACCCAATTTTTTCCCATATATTTTTTATACTCAAAATACTTTCAAAAATAGCATATGTATGCATATATAAGCATGCCCAAAAGTTCTGTTATTTTTCCCAATTTTTTTTAGATTTTTTAATAGTCAATTCATTGTCTATTTTAACATTACAAAATCCAAATTATCTCCAAAATTATCATTTTTTGGTGAATAACTTATTTCATTCTCATATTTACACCAAAATATAATTAAGGTGATTTTTGCATATTTTTACCAATTTATTTGGCATTTTTAAAACCAAATTGCATATAATTGCAATTATGGCCTATTTCGTAATTAATAGCATTTTATAATTATAAAATTAGTTCTAGTATTTTTAATTTAATATTTATATATTATTTATTAATTTAGCACCTTAAATTTGTTTCAAAAATCTTTTTATTATTTTTTATAAAACAAAACGGGGAGAAGTGGCTATTTAAAATCTGGCCCTATTTCATTACAAATTTAGCCCAAATTGCACCCCAATTGACCCCAAATCAGGCCCCCAAATCAACGACCCAATTCCATTTTTTACCCGTTTTGTCCAAACCCGCCTGTTGGTATCATTTAATCCTGGCTGTTGATCATTTTGATCAACGGCACACATCCTTCCTTTCCTTTTTAATTTCAAACTACCCTAACCCTATTCTCATTTTCCATTTCAACCGCCGCCCTCAAACCCCCCTTTTTCTCTCAAACTCTCTCTAACACTCGAAACCCTAGTCGCCTCTTACGTCTTCTCCGGCCAGTTCTCACCGGATTCCATGGCTTCTCAGGCCATGGATAGCATGTGCTCACTTCCCTTCACCCCAAATCGCGGCTATTCAAGGCTTTCGAGGTTCAACCTCAATGAGGCCTGTTCAGATCCTTCGCCGATTTGTGTTCCTGTGCCTTCTCCGACTCCGTTCCGACGTGTTCGAGCTTCAAGAACCTAGATATGGTCCAGACCTATTCCAGGCCAGATCCTTTCCAAGCCTTCTCATTTCTAGGGTTTCTGAGAAACCCTGAAAGCTGTTCGAGGTTCTTTCTCTCTTTATTTTCTTAGATCTGTGATAGAT
>MU726864.1:57522-72251 GCA_026770625.1 Nicotiana glauca | reverse complement strand
ATGTGATTAATGCCCAAGAGGCTTATGTGCATTCATGACTATGCATGGATCGGGCTGCACGCTGCAGCGGGAGTGGTATTGATATTGCGCTTGGGCTGTAGGAGCCACTCCGGAATCTGAACCCCCACAGTGAGCGCCGGGCGCCCAAAAGGACCGGACTGCATGCTGCAGTGGTCATGTGCATTGCATTGCATTCATACATGGGTTATTTGTACTACGTGGCATGACATTTAGCACTCATATATATTATTGGCATACATGTATTACTTGCCTTGTTGACCAGATACCCTGGTGTAAATTATTAAAGGAATGATGCGCCCGATGGGCTGATTTGTGTGCGGACTTGTACTATTTGATGTCGGATTTATGTATTTAATTGTTAATAAGGAAGGAAAGAGATGTTTTCAAAAGAGGTTTTAAATTGAGCCAGATGTTTTATAAAGGATTTTATGGAACTACTGTTGTCTAATAAGTGTTGTACTGTATTTTATAGCATGAGGTAGTGCTCTTACGTGGTTTCTTTCTTCTCAGCATTATTTACTCTTATTACCGCTGAGTTGGAAGTACTCACTTTACTCCCTGCACCATGTGTGCAGATTCAGGTATTTTGGGAGCTTAGCTGAGCCAGTTGTTGCCTCAGAGTTTTATCGGAGTTGTCGAGGTAGCTGCCTGACGTCCGCAGAACCCGACTCCTTCCCTATTTTTTTATTATTTTCTGCAATTTTGATCATTTGTAGTATGGAGTTTTATTACTCTGTATTCTTAGAGGCTCTAGACTCATGACACCTAGATCTTTGGGAGGCTATTCATTATGATTTTTCTTTAAATGATATTCAAATAGTTGATTTTGAGCTTCATGCTCGGGTTGAGTGAGCAAATGGTCGGGCTTGCCCAGTAGTCATGTTGGGCTCCATCACGACCGGAATTTGGGGTCGTGACAGTTAGTAGAAATACCATCAACTATTATTTATAAAGTTTGGGAAATTGATTATAAAGGATTTAGTGATTCCAACAAAGGTAATCGATAGGTTAGTTCTCTGTGGGATTCGACTCCGGACTTGTAAACAGGATTATATTTGCAACGACCGCATTGTCCTTTTTAGAAGGCATAGTTGGGCATGATTAGTGGTAAAAAAACTTCAGCTCTAATATGTAATATTAATAGGTGGTAAAAAAAACTTCAACTCTAGTATGTAATATTAACAGGTGGTAAAAAAACTTCAGCTCTAGAGCTGAAGTTTCTCAGTTACAACACAAAAACTTCTGCTCTAGAGCTGAAGTTTCCAGTTACAACACAAAAACTTCAGCTCTAGAGCTGAACTTCAAGCCCGGCTACTAGAATACTGAAGTTTTGTGTGATTGTCTTTGCTACTTCAGCCCCGTATGCTGAAGATATGCGAAAAGGCGAGTACGCTTGTAATTTTTTTTGCAAAGCGGGCACAAGTTAGAATGTAACATAAAAAGCGGGTATAGATGCAAATGTCCCTTCATTCTTTTTGGAACGGACCAAAAAGGAAATAGGTTCACATAAACTGGAACAAAGGGAGTACTATTTATATGACTAAACACTAATAAAAAAATAAGTTATGCATTTTATGTAAACTATAGAAAAATTAAAAAATAGATATCCAACACTATTTCCATTTGATTTGATTTTGGTTTAGGATTTATTTGAGTTACTAACATTGATGGACTCTAAAACTTATGGAGATGAAAAGTTTAAGTCCAAACTTGAAATAATACGTTAAAAAATAAAACTATGAAAAAGCTTAAGAAATATTTATAAACTACACTACAATAAATATTTTTATGTATTAAATATATTTAAAACTAATATACATATAATGTCGGGTTGATTTGATTACGGTTTGACTTTTTTTTAGTTAAAACCAAATCAAGCCAAATATCATCGGGTTTTTTTTCCAATACCAAACCATAGTCGGATTTTTTTCTCGGTCTGACTCGGATTATTGTGTTGGTGCGGTTTGTTGGTTCATTTGTACACCCCTAATTATGCATATATTATATATATATCAGCTATTTTTAGTTTATGTTGTAGGGTGAACGATTATTTAGGTTAATAATACTATTTTGTTATCCCAATAAAATAAAGTTTTATATTTTACTATTTGGAGCTTTTGATATATTTTTATTAATATTTACGAGCCCATGTTTTTTGTGTGGGGTTAATGATGAGATCCTTAGTGCAGTGGCGAAGCCAGGATTTATATAAGGGGTGTCAAAATCAAAAGAAATTATGCTATAATCGGGAATGAAACTTGCAACCTTTAGTTACTTTTGACACCCCTTGACCATTGCACTGAGAATTTGTCTTGTGTCAAGGGTTGTCAACCCCGTGTATATATTCAATTTTAAAAAAAATTACCTATCTACACAGTGTTATTTTCCAGTGAATGGGTGTCGATTGACACCCCTCGGACAAGGGTAGCTCCGCCCCTGCCTTAGTGAAGACGAAGGAAACCTCTCGAGGAGGAAGAGTAGTGGTGGCAAATGGATAGGTCACTTCTGATAGGCGTGTGATAGAATCGTCAGTGTTACCGTTACGAATAATGCCTAAGTATATGGATCGATTAGAGCAGTTTGATTACGCATAGTGACTAAATCGGACAAGTTAATTAGAACCAGGCTAGTGATCACTATTAGAAATTCGGCAAAAATAGATCTCGATCGACCGATCAATCTTGGTTGGTCAAAAAACCGATCGAAGTCGATCGGATTTTTAAAATATTTTATTTTTTAATTTTTTTTACGAAACCGATCAACTTTGTTCGGTTTTATTTGGTGCAGAAATGCGGGAATCAATTTTTGGGTCCTGTGAAATTTAATTTTCAAGAAACCGATCAACTTTGATCGGTTTTTTATTTAAAATAAATTTCTAGTGTTTTTTCCGGAAACTGGTTTCTAGTGTTTGGTTAGAGAGTATAAAATATTTCTAGGAAAATAATTTTTTCTGCTACTCTCCTCAACCTACCTTCCTCAAAACTCTCGTGTTTCCTGCACTCACTCCCGATTCTATTTTCTTTAACAATTTAATTATTCTATTCAAAATTCACACAAACGCAAAGGAACGAATGTGCTACTTTACTTTTTCACACAAGAACAACGTTAAAATTTGAGCTCGATAACTAAAAAGAAAGTACTTTATATTGTTGAAAAAAATATCTTTTCTACAATTACTTTTTCACTCATTAATTAGTTGATTGAAATAAAATACTTTTTGTATTTCATGAAAAGAAAATACTCAATTTGTTGAAATGAAAGAAAATTATTTTCCTACATTATGAAAAGAAAGTACTTTTTCTAAAATAAAAGAAAATATTTTTTCTACGTCATGAAAAGAAAGTTTGTTTTGTTAAAATGAAAGAAACTACTTTTTTACATTATGAAAAGAAAATATTTGTTTTATTGAAATGAAAGAAAATACTTTTTCTACATCCTGAAAGAAAGTACTTATTTTGTTGGAAAAAAATAATTTTCTATTTCAGAAAAAGAAAATACTTAGAGCTCGTTTGGACATAAGAATTTTTTCCTTTTGTTTAAAAAAAAGTTTCAAAACAATGTTTAGTTATGAAATTTTTACAAATTTTCAAATCCAACTTGAAAAAGCATTTTCGAACTTGAAAAATTGCTGGGAACCAGTTTTTCAATTGATAAATTGACAAGTTGGTATTTTTAAGTTTTGCAAATTGACTCTATATTTTTAAAATTTATAAAAGGGCCCAAATTAGTTATTAAACCTAGGTAATGCCTACAACTATCCACCATTTGATTGAGTGGTCTTGGACTATAGTTTGACAATCTATTGTTAAAATCTACAATTTATTCTTTTACCGGAAGGAACCACTACAACTTCTCTTAAAGATTGTTCGTAAAGCTAAACAATTAGCATCTTTGATTGTTTGTTTCAAGTAGGATAGTCAAGTCGAGGTGATTTTGATATTTTTTACAATTTTTGGGGTATAAATCATGTTTTATGATTTAAAAAAAAACACATCCCAATATGTTGTAAAAATTATAACTAAACACAACTTCATCTTCAAATCAAATTTTAGTAAAATTTCAATTTTGAAAAAAATCTTGAAATTTATGTCCAAACGCATGTTTAGTTTGTTGAAATAAAAGAAATTACTTTCTCTACATCATGAAAAGAAAGAACTCGTTTTGTTTAAATAAAATAAATATTTTTATAAATCATGAAAAAAAGTACTTAATTTTTTAAAATGAAAGAAAATACTTTTTTTAATCATAAATAAGATATTCGTTTTTTTGAAATGAAAGAGGTTGGTGGGTGTGGTGGGGTATGGATGGAGTGGGTGGGTAAGGGTGGTTTTGGGGGTGGGGTGGGTGATCACGTCCAAATCCACTACTAAAAAGTAATAGACACAGTCATATGCAACATAATTTACCCAACTATGAGTCGGGGTCGAATCCCACAAAGAACAATATGTAGGCGATTAGGAATGAAAGAGAATTATCACTTATCGCGCAATGCCAAACACTTAGAATTATTGTTGGAAAATATTTATATCTAAATGCGAAAATGTAAACTAACCTAGAAAGCAAGTAAAATGATCTATGGCTACAAATATGGTTGCATCGGAATTGCACTCAAGTAACGATCCAATGTATTTCATATCCCTTCCAATAATGGTCACACAGATACGCCTAGTTGCTTCTATCAATCATGAACTCTCTAGTTATCATAACTCTCTCTCGATCAATTATAATAATTTTCTAGACGCACTCTCTCGAGCTACGTTAGCTAGATTCGCATTACAGTGCACTTAGATCGCACCTGAAATATCGTTATCTCTAATCTAACCTCTAAACCCTCGGTTATGACTCTCGCCTATATTCTAGGAGTGATGTTGTTCAACAATTACCTAAATATGCACTCTCTCTCGAGTAGATACACACTAAATAGGCACAGCTAATTGAGGATCCTTTCAATTAACTACAACAAATACATAGTTGAACAAATAGAGATTCAAGAAGCAATCTATATTAACATAACAAAGAAGTTCATTCAATACATAAGCACAACAAGGTATTTAATCCACACTTTAAATATGAATATTTGCATAAACAAGATTCAAGTGTTGGATAAAACACTACACACTTAGATATACAATACAAAGCAAGGAAATGAAGAAAGCAACATAAATGGGTAAGAAATCTGTAACCACAAGCTTCAAATCTTTAAGACCAAATTGTGTGTGCAAAACCTAGCTTCCAACCTTGTTCTCTCAAGCCCTAAGAACTAAAAATACGCCTAAGATCTTCCAAAAGATCGGAAGATCCCATACAAATGAGCTGATTTGGGGACAAAAATGTGAAATTTCAGAACTGCCCAGTTTTAACGCCTAAGTTCTTTTTCGCGTTCGCATTCGCGTTATCAGCATCGCGTTCGCGATGCTTTACTACTCTCCTCTTTCGCGTTCGCGTACATACCTTCGCGTTCGCGAAGGTTCCTATTTTGCTTCATCGCGTTCGCGTGTGTCTTATGCGTTCGCATAGTTTGAGCCTGTATATCTTCGCATTCACGTTCGCGTTTAGCCCTACGCGTTCGCGTAGGTTTGGTCACTGATGCATCGCGTTCGCGTAATACTCCTTCGCGTTTGCGAAGGCCTGGTTCCTATTGCTTCGCGTTTTCCTCTTTCACTTCGCGTTCGCGAAGACCATTTCACTGGGCAGATTCATTTTGTCTCTTTTTAACTCCTTTTGACTTTTTTTCACTTGGTTTTTCCACCCTTTACTTCTCAATCACATAGAACCTGTAAAATGGAAGTAAATGACATTAAACACACAATTTTTATCACTCAAACATAGCAAATATATGGGTTTAAAGACAAGATAAGTTGGTAAAATACTGACTTATCACACCCCCAAACTTAAACTATTGCTTGTCCTCAAGCATGAAAGCGATAAAATCTCCTCCCAAGTAGTTAACATAACAATGTATCCATATCATGCCAAGCCCAATAGGTCTACTATAAGCACAAAAGTATGACTTCAATTGGTACCAACAATTACTCCCAAGCATATGAATTATCAAGCACTTTCTCATGAACTTCATTATACTTCAAGTGCTCAAACACTAATGTCAATCAAAGTAGCAATCAAGTCATGACACTAAAGCTTCAAAATTTGCCTCTCTATCACAATCAACTTTCTTTGGTCATTCCGTCCAATTGAAAATGGGATAAAATTTACAATTCAAATCTCGTGTGCCCTCACATTTGAGAGAGGATCCCACACTCATAAATCTTAATTTAAAACAAAAATGGGATATCAAATGGAAAGAATTCACTCTCTCTCAAAAAGATGTTTAAATGCATACAAGTAGTACCATAGGCTTGCCCTTCATGTATTCCTCCACTAATGTAGACAACTTGGTTCAAAATCAATTAGGACTTAAAGGGTTGTAGTTTAGGCTTTTGGTTAAGGTAAGGCACAATTTTGGTTAAAGTGACTCAAAACCTCTCCAAGCACTACAAAGTTTATAATTAAAGTCCACTTCCTTCAAAGACATTTTCCATCCTTTCTTCACTTTTTATTCCACACCTAGTCTTCCCTTTATTCACAACTTTTTTTTTTTCAATTTATTCTTTATATCCCCTTTTTTTTCTACCTTTCACATTTTCAAATAACTTCCATATCACAACTTTCCTAACATTCACCCCCAAACTTAGGCTTTTAGCCTATGTTTACACTTTCAAGGTACTTAGGGGAGTAGGGTGACAAAAGCTAGATCATTTAAGAACAATGGATTTAAGCATGTAATATGGTTGCCAAAGAATAAGGTTAAAGGCTCAAAATGGGTTGAGTAGGGAAAATATTCAAGGGTAGAAAATTTAAGATATACTAGCGGTCCAAGGAAGGCCTAATATCATTTTTCAAACCAAGTTAGTCTATAATATTGCCTTAAAGCACATTCCGGACAAGTTCTAGACCACAAGTAATACACAAGAATGCACAAATAAATCTCACCACACATGGCACATAAAATTCAAGTGGACTACAAATCCAAAATCCAATTGAAATAAATGACTCAAAGAAGTTACATATAGCATAAAGGAAGCTATTTAGTGAATTAAAGAGCCAAAAATTGAGTCTAAAAAGTCATGACATTTTTACTTCAATCGTTTTTTTTCTTTTTCAACAACCAAAAATTCATTTGCCGAGATTTAAATTAAGTTGGTACCAAGCAAGTCACAACTTAGTCAATGGCACAAACCCCAACTCAAACCATTTATTGTTCCTAAATTAACAAAAATCTAATCCTAAATACAAGACTAATTCCCTTAAGAAAGTTGTCTATCTATCCATCATCGGAAAAAGTCTACAAAATAAAAAATTTCTAAAATTACCCGGTTCAAGAAGAAAATTGGCATCCTCGAAAAAAGAATCGTGGTATAAAGAAAACCAAGGATATCGCCACTAACCTAAAATATATTATATATTAAAAAAATTAAAAGATAATAAACATACTAATATAACATATCAAAATATACTAACAACAAAATAAAACAACTTATCAAAAGAAACATACTAAAAACAAAAACAGTACCAATTCATGTAATAAACATACTAAAAATAAAACAAACACAGTACCAATCTTCCATCCCCACCGCAATTATACAATAAGAACAGTTATACAATAAGCCACCACCCCCCCCCCCCCCCCCCAACTAAAGATGTAGCAATGTCTACAATGCAACTAAACATAAAAGAGTAAAATGGTGGAAAGTGCTCTCTGAATACTGCATCAGTCAGAACTGGATGTGGTGGAAAATTTTAGCTCCATGTCTGCCTCATCATCATCATCCGAGTCCTGAGAACCACAAAGTGCACTCAAATTTTGCATCATCTTGGACAACAACTTACTTTTCTTTTTCTCATGCTCTTTGAATTTTCTCTACCTCTTTTCCATCTTTCCTTGCCTACGACTCATGTTTTCCAGCCTGGTGTTAATGGCCTTCATCTTGCCTGTGATCTCCTTTTGTTCTTTGACCAAATCCTCCATGGATGGTGGTGCCTTAGACCCAGTAGATGTGCTTGCCCCAGGTGGACCAATAGGAAGGCCAGCTATGAGCTGCCTAACATGTGCATCTACCCCATATATCTGGCTGGACAAGTGGCGCATAGTGTGAGGACCAGACTAGAGAGGTCCCATGGGGTCAAAGGATCCGGCGAGATCAGTATTGGTCTCTGAGAACTGCCCAAATAAAGTGGAATCAACATCAATGCGCCTCTTTTTCTGTTTTTCACTGGGTCCCCTTTACAGCAAGGGATGAATCATCCGCTTTCCTGGACCTTTCTCAATGTCATTGGGATGTTTAAGCACCCCAACATCATAGAAAAGTCTAGTGATAAGAGATGGAAAGAACAGGCTTTTGGACCTCCCATTAGTGGCTTCCTCAATTTCTCGGACAATATGTTCCCCCACATTAACAGGTAGTCCATCCATGAGAGCAGCAATCATGAGTGCCTGTCTGGTGTCATATCAGTGTCATTTGTAGAAGGTGACACTCTGGAACAGATCATGAAAATCCATGTCTTCGCTTCCGCCGTGAAGTCGTGAGAATCCACTCTCTTTTATGCACTGTCAGCCACTTTGGAGTAACCCCACCATGTAGCTTATCTACTAGCCATTGGTTTCCCCCTGCTCTGGCTCTTTCTTTGTAAACCTCGTTGTCAGCATTGGGGAGGACATAAACATCATTGATAATTTGGGAGCTGAAGTGAACTTGTACGCCCCGCACAATAGTAACCAAGACACCTTGGAAGTCAGTCCACAAGGCGTTTGCATAGAACTCCAGAACTATTGTGTGATTGGCGTTGATTGGTTGCTCAGCAAAACAAATCCAACTGCTCTCCATCAAGCGCGCATAGAAGCCTGGCATTTTCTCTTCAATTTTTTCTAAGTTTATTCCTCTTTCTCGCACAATGGTTTTGGACAAGAGTTCATCGTATCTCCGCTCACATGTCGCATAGAGAAACCGTTCATGATCGAAAGCTTACTCTTGTCCAGGTCCAAAGATATGTTCTTGGGAAATTTCATGTTGTTCCGGTACCATTTTATGTCCAAAGTACCTACAAAATAGACCAAAAATGTTAAAAGCTCATACAGACACTTAAAACAATGTATTAGGAAGTATTTAGGCCGAAGAAATGGGCGAAAAAGGTCCCCGGCAGATCTGTGCGAAGCTACTATTTTTGTGCCATTTTTGGGACTGCCAGTCACTGCTCTTCGCGTTCGCAAAGAGTAAATATTTTTTTCCAAAATGCAGACCTTCGCGTTCGCGAGCAGACCATTGTGTTCGCAAAGGTCTAATTTCCTTGCTCCTGTTGCTAAGCCTTCGCGTTCGCGAAGGCTATCTTCTTCTCCAAGAAATTTTTGTTCTTTGAAGCATTTCTTCAAACATTTTGTGTGCCCATTTTTCTTTGTTCATTTACAGAACATTTTTGCGCATATTTCACCCAAATCTTTCTTATAAACAAACACTCACGCTCCACCAATCTCACCCAGCAAGCACAATGAATTTCACACACACATTTGACATTTAATATCATGAAATTTTTTAACCCTAGGTACCAACAACCATGGATGTTATTTCATTATTTTATACCAAGAAAAAGAAGAAAGAGTTAAGAGGAGAGTGAAGAATTTACAAACCTTGAGAATGGAGATGAAAATTTTGCAAGTAGCTTGAAGATTATTGACACTTTGAAATTTTTTTATCCTTAAGGGATGAAAGTGCTCTATTGTTTGAGCAAAATGGGTGGTTTTCAGGTTTTCAGTAGCTAAGTTATTGTTACCCTTACCCGACCCTACGCATTTGCGAGGTGATCGCGAAGGATAATATTTGGTGAAGCATCGCGAACGCGACTGTGCAGTACATGAACGCGAAAAGTAACTATGCTGAGGGCCGCGAACGTGAGTGGAATTGACGCGAACGCGAAGCTTTGCCATTTTCTGAACCTACGCGAACGCGATGGTCACTCGCCAACGCGTAGAGTAATATTTTCCTACACTTCAACAGTTCTGGCAGCTACTGGTTGTGGCTCTTCGGAACACCCCGACGTGCTCAAATCAACTCCAAATTATCTAAAACTAGGAATATTAGTTACAACTAATATTATAAGCTATTCTAAAAAAAGAAAATTTCAAAAATGACTAAAATTTTTGAAAAACGATGGGTTGCCTCCCACCAAGCGCCGCATTTAACGTCGTGGCACAACGCAAAACAACATTACCACTTTTCTCGCCAATTGGATGATATGAACTGGCCACCTAGCTTGCAATCAAGCTTGTGACCACGAGCGATGGGGGGTGGTAAGTCGATGATCAAGCCAATCCTTAAATTCTTCATTTTGCATTTCTTGGCTCTCATGTGAGGAATGTCATTTTCTTTTCTTGTTTCCTCAAACTGTAAAATGTATGGTTGTTGCCTTTCCTCCTCGCAATCCCTCATTGACTCCCATGTAAACCACTTGCCGGGATCCTGCCTCGTGTACCATTCTAGCGCGGACCCTCCCAGGCTTTGACCGAAATAAGCTATCAATAATTCATCTCTCCCTCCCACTCCTCTTATTTTACTGCAGAAACCTCGAAGGTGGGCCACCGGGTCGCCATGTCCCTCGTATAAATTAAATTTGGGCATTTTGAACCCGGCGGGCAGCTGGACATCTGGAAAAGGGCATAAATCTTTGTAGGCAACACTAACTTGGTTGCCTAAATCGTGCATGTTCCTGAAGGATTGCTCCAGGCTCTTGACTTTCCGAATGACTTCCTCCTGCTCCGGACTCTTGAGTTGCCTTTCTGGTTCTGCCGGGTTATCCCAGTGAGGGGTGTGGGAGTGTGGTTCAGGAGCCTTAAAGGTAGGCTCAGGAGAGTAGCAGTGGTTGTCGTGAATCTGAAATAGGGGCTCACTGGATGATTTTTGTAACATGGCGGGTGGAGGTGCCACGAAAATAGGGGTAATTGGTGGAGGAGGATTTTGTTTGGGTGGTGGAGCTTGGGTAGTGTAAGTGGTTTTCCCTTGATAATATTGGTAAATTGGGGCACTTGCCGATGGATCAGCGGGTGGACATTCCGGAGCCTATGCTGGTGTGAGAGTAGAAGTAATGGGAGGGCTTGGTGATGATTGTCCCCTAGCCCAGGCAAGGTGCATCTATGCTATCTGTTGTCTCAACCTATCCATTTCCTCCTTCATTATCTGCATCTCTAACTTCTCTTATTCAATACTTTTATCTGAACTAGACATGATCTTCGGGATTGGACCTTTTGATCTTGTCTGGTAATGGTAATTGGCCAGTACTCTATAACAAGATAACTGCTGAAAATCTCTGGTATTGCAACAAACTTGTTAGTTTTCAGAGTTTAACAGATATGTTATTGCACGTTGGGATGCAATGCACCTAGGCAGTTTAACCATTTCTATCATGTATTTGCTTCTTACCACATGCGTCATCCCGGTTTTTTATCAGTTGTGCATGTCTTTTCTTTTTTTTCTTTTTCTTTTTTTTTCTCATTTTCCTTTTTCTTTTCCTTGTTTTAAGGTGGTCGAATCTTATATGGATTGCCTATGTATCATGACCCCGCATGAATCAGACCAAGCGTAGTTCTAGCTGATAAAGTTGTGACAAAATTTTTGGGATTTTTATAACAAAACTCCTTTGATTGCAAACATGACTCAAGACATTGAAAATTCCACAACAAACTCTGAATAGGGAAATACTCTACTCTAAAACATACAAAACCTGAACAACATGATTTTAAAACTAGACTCTCAAAAACTTCAAAAGTACAACATTTAAAACATCATCCTAATGCTCTAAAATTTCTCGGGGTTTGCGAGGCATCGTTCGGCCTTGCCGCGGACCTTGGTGTGAGATCTCTTTGCAATCCTTTTAATTCTTTCCTGATCTGGTGAATGTAATCCATGACTGAGGCAAAAAGGGTAGTACGGGGCATTTGCTCACATGCTAGGCACTTCATGGTGATGTAATGCCCGATCTCTTCGATTCTATCCCTGATCCTATCCCTTTCCTTGAGCAGTTGTTCTGTTTGTTGATTCTTTGCTCCTAGTATTTGAGCGTTGTCAGTGAGTTGGTCCAGGAGCGTATTCATTTGTTTTTCCATACGTGCTATCAAGTCGTAGCATCGTTTCCTATCCGTCCTGGCGTCCCGGGCTTGTTTAAAGACTCGCTCTTCGAGAGAGGAAATTGTCTCCCTCAGGCTGTTGATGATCCTCTCATAGTTTTTCTTTATCTGTTGCACATGAAGCGCATGTCGCCGTGCACCCCTGGTCCATCTGACCCTAATCCTCGCTATCTTGGATTCAGATTCTTCCAAATCCCTTTGGACATCAGCGATTTGATTTTCCAACCCTTTTATCAATCTTTCATCCGATCGACTTCTTGGGTGTCTGTCGGTATCCATTCTCATCTGCCGGATTTGGGATTTTAAGACTTTATTTTCTTGGGCCAACTTCTTTTTATCTCCTTCATTGGCGGCAGCTTGCACACTCTTTTCAAATTGCAGGCCCTCAACCTGTTATTCCATCTTGCAAATTTTGGCCCCGTAGCCTTCCTTTTTTGCCAACCAATCCCAATGTTCTTGTGAGGACTCAGCGAACTCCCATAGGTGAGGTCTTTTGGCCGGCCTCCACATTATGCTTTCCCTTTATACCAAGCGTGATATCCAGGTGAAACCTCTCCCTTAGCCCGATCTAGTACACAAGTGTTTGTCTCCAGATATTGACATTTGCCCCAGATCTGGCGGACTCTTGCCTCCGGGAACTGACCGTCAGGACCGATTTCAATAACTTGGGTACTTAAATCTTCGTCTTTAGGCACTATCTGGCATCTTCCAAGTTGCCTCAAAACCCGATATGGCGCATAAGGTTGAATGCTCTTGAGTCCCATTAAGAGAAAATGGGACCTAGCTGCTGGCATATATATGATTTTGTCAACTGGTAACCAACCCAACGTCCATTGTATATGACTTGCATCGAGGGTCCGAAAGTATGACGTCCATGCCGAGATTCCTTCAGGTAAAATGGCCCCCTCGACCCTTGTGTAGAATTCTTCTATGCAGGTTTTCTCAGCCGAACCATAGCTCAGTAACTGAGCACGGTGACACAGGTGTTCGGTCATCCATATTTGCAGTAACAAGTTACACCCTTCGAAAAAGTTTCCTCCGGCTTTGCAGGTTGTGAGGGCTCGGAAGATATCTGACACTATCATGGGAGCAAGAGTACTTTCATCTTGGGTGAGTAAGGTACTGACGATCCCGGCTGTCTTTATATCAATATTCCCGTCTTTCCTCGGGAACACTAAAAGTCCTAAAAAGGCTATCATGAAGGCAACTCGTCTATGCTCATCCCATTTTTGACAGTTACTTTTGTTGCACAACTTATTATCTGGCTTGTCAAAACCTCCCACGTGGCCGTATCTTTGGTAGATGAAGCTCAGGGTACAAAAACCTTCTGCCAAATCTGGGTTATATACTGTTCTGACTATCTTTAATGAGTCTGAAAATCGATGCACAGCGACAGCCCTTGGAGTAACTGGATATTGGTGTCCTAACGGCATTTCAGTGTTTCCAATATACCCGGCTATTTCTTCCAAAATCGGGGTGAGTTCAAAATCTGAAAAGCGAAAGACATTGTGTGCCGGGTTCCAGTAGGCGACCAATGCTCTTATGATTGAAAAGGATTCATTTTGAATTGTGCTCATCCTGCACATTTATTAATGTGGTCAAGCGATATTATTTTGACTGACAATGATTTGACTATTTTTTTCAAAATTAAACAGAGAGACTCGGTTTTCCGATCATGACCTTTCAGCACTTCTGAGACGAAGATTTTAAGGCTGCGTTAACTAACTGACCAAAAATCCTAAAAATGACCCAAAGGTGGCCGTTTATGCAAAATCAGTCTTCCGGCGTCCATCTCAGGAACATTCGGCTATTTTTGAAAACAGCATCACCCAATTTATTTACGACGAAAATTAATTTTTTTTTTTTTTGTGGCAATTTTTGCAAAAGGGGAGGTTGGACCCGATAAGGGATCCCTACGTATCTCACATCCGGTGAGAATCAAACCAGCGTAGTTCGATCGATAAAACAAACTATATCTGCAAATTTTTTTTTATTATTGGCAAACGAAACGAATTATACATTTTTTTTCATTTTATAAATAAAACAAACTATTTTTTTTTAAAATATATATGTATTTTTTTCAGTGGGAAGTAAAACAAACTATTTAATAAAACAAACTATTTTGAAAGTAAAAACTTATCATTTTTCTTTTTCATTAACAAACAAAATAAACTATATAAATATTTTTTATTTTATTTTATTTTCTCAACAAAAAAAAATCCGGCTGAGTTTCGACACTACTTGGGCATTGTGGTTTGTCTTCCTAAAGATGAGTAGTTATCTCTCTACATTATTATCATTATTACTATTTTTCATTCTCCCCCAATATTAAAAAGCCGGTCAGCATGCAAGTCTGAAACGAATAATTGCGTAAAACAAACAGGATGCAGCAGGATGGTCTTTTCATTTCAGGTTGTCTGTCCTAGACGGACCCAACCCCTGTGTTGAGTCCCCTAAGTCAAATGCAACATGATGAAAATAAACGTTCCTACTAGGGATCCGGCATGAAGCCATGTTATTCTAAGTTCAAAACCTGAGT
>MU726864.1:0-11773 GCA_026770625.1 Nicotiana glauca | reverse complement strand
GGGGGGGGGGGGGGGGGGGGGGAGAGGGAGTAAATAATGATAAATAATTCTTGCATGAAAATTTTGAATATTCATGCAAGAGTAAAAATTGATTAAATAAAAAAATATGATGAGTGCATCTATCATAAGTCTTGGAATAATTCACATGTAATAGTTTGTTGATGATTTATTAATATTTGGCTCTAACATTAATGTTATTGGAGAAACTAAAAGCATGCTTAGTAGCCATTTTGACATGAAAGATTTGGGTGAGGCAAATTTAATTCTTGGAATGAAAATTACTAGAACATGTGATGGAATTTTCCTTGATTAATCCCATTATGTCGAGAAAATTTTTGAAAAAATATAATTTTATTAGTTGCAAGCATGTTGTAACCCTTTTTGATTCAAGTGTTCACTTATTTCCTGTACAAAGTGACAATGATGTGATAAATCAAAAGGAATATGCTAGCTAAATCGGAAGCTTGAGAATGTTACTGATTGTACTCGGCTTGATATTGCATACGCAGTAGGAGTACTTAGCAGGTTTACAAGTAAGCCAGGTAGTGAATATTGGCATGACATAACAAGAGTTATGAGGTATTTACTTGGTACAAAACCCTATGACTTATTTTATAAAAAAATATCCTGCTGTACTCAAAGGCTTTTCTGATGTAGATTTGAACACTTTATCTGGTGATTCCTGTTCTGCTACAGGTTATATTTTTACTTTGGGAGGTAGTGTTATTTGTTGGAAATCAAAAAAGCAAACAATAATTGCTAACTCTACCATGGAGTCTGAACTAACTGCTTTAGCTTCAGCTAGTGAGGAAGCGAATTGGTTGAGAGATTTATTATTTCAAATTCCTTATTTGAAAGACCAATTCTTCCTATTTTAATTTATTGTGATAGCACCATTGCTATTGATAGAGTGCAAAACAGTTATTACAACGGTAAAATTCAGACCTATAAGGAGAAAACATAGTACTATAAGATCATATTGACAAGTTGTACCATTAATGTTGATTGTGTTATATTTGTGATAATCTCACGGATCCACTGACTAAGGCCTTGGCAAGAGAAATGGTCTGGAGTACATTGAGAGGGATGAGATTGAAGCCTATAAACTCATAAGTCATATATGAGGAAACCCAACTTAGGGACTAGAGATCCTATAACCAGGTTCAATGGGAAGAACGAATCATATGATGACTTGGTTTGAAATTCACAATTATATTTGTTATTGTTCCATCCCTATAGTGTGGGTGCATTTATCCTTTAATGATTTGTGGGGTTGAGTTTTATTAACTCTTAATGAAAATCTGTAGCTCGTATGAGTGGGGTGTTAGAGTTACAGGAGCACCCTTGACAGATTTCACCTATGTCAGTGTGGAAGTAGGCTGCTTCCTATGAGAATTGAGCTTTTTCTAAAAAATATTCATAAAAATCGGGATAACACAAGGTCGTAATGTGCTGGCTAATAAAGCTCATGTCAACACATTGATTATTATGTGTAAGCAATGATAATTTATTTCTCTAAAGCAGTCATAGTTCAAGTCTGAGCCACTATTAACTCTAGAGTAAAGATTGTTGTTTTACTAAGTGGAGGTTCAATGCAGAGCACACCTTCATTATGCATAATAGTCTCCCTTCAACTGCTAAACTCTCTTATTTTAATATTAAAATGAGTGAAGGAATGTTGGTGCATTTTGATATTAAAATTATAATATGAAAGTGTATTATTTCTCGTGATTGTGGTTATAAATTAGCAAGAAAGTGATCATTATTTTGGTGTAACTCTTGAAACTACTAATGCCATGATCTATCACTTATTACCCACTAAAGCTTATATTTTGTTACCACCAACCCATCTTCTACAATTTTATTATCCCACTACTTTGATATTTGTTTCATGGAAGAAATTCTACACCTATAAATAGTGGTGTTTCTTCCTTGTGTTTGGTGTGGGAAAATAGAGTAGTATGTATGAAAAAAGTAAACTTGGTGTAGTGAAAAGAGAGAGTTATGAGAAGGAGAAAATCTAAGTCTCCAACTTATTCTCTACAAAAGAGAATAAGTATTATTTTTGTTGAAGGAATGTGTTCATCTTGGTGGAGTTTTGGACTCAACAACTTGTCCAGAGTTTGTTCGAGTCATACGATGTGATCGGGTTGTTATATCCTGGGGAGACAAATCAAGAGGATTATTGCTGGACTAGTGAAAACTTTGCTGCAATGGGCTTGAATCTTCTTAAAGAGAGCGAGATATCCGCACCTTAGTCTGAAAAATATTTATTTATTTTCTTCATCTTATTTTCAACTGTAATTATTTGTAATTTCACCAATAGGAAGTAGTGTGTTTACATAAATTTGATATTTTATAAACCAAATCCCATTTTGTTTTTCTTTTTTCTATAAATTAAGATTTATCCTATTTTGGAACCTGATGTGCTTTACCTAAATCTGCGCACCTAATTATCTTAAGTTCTTCTCAGAGTGTCAGTCTTAATTGGAGCTATTCCCTTAATTAATTACAATTTTTTTATTATCAAGTGACATCGATCCATCATGACTTCGTGAATAATTGAACAAGAAAGTTAAAATGAAGATAATATCAAATCATGTCAATCCGTCCTGACCTGTGAACAATTGAACAAGATTAATCAGAATGAAAATATGTTGGATTACTAATTTAAAGTTGTAGGTTTTTTTTTTTAGAATTTTAAATTTGCTAGCTATTTAATTTATGTCTAGATAGAAATCCTTATAGGAATAGACTTTTCAGTTTCAAATAAAAGTAAGTTCACTATTGTATTATATATAAGTCAAATTCTTTTTTCCAACTTTGATAATTCTCATATCCAAATTTCGTGTTTTGGACTTTGTTCACTCCAGTTCATACCTTTTGTTGTTTGTGATGGACTTCCTATAGTTGGTTTCCCTTATTAGCTCATGAATTACCTCATTATTGGAATTTTATTTTGGTTTTACTTTTCATTTTTGCTGTTGCTTTGTTGATCTTTCTGCCTGGTTTTTTATTTCTATGGAGCAGGTGGACAGTGTACTCACTTTTTAAAATTTTATTTCAAAGTAATAAGTTTTGGCCAAACTATACTGGAAATTAGATTTAAGTAAAGTTGAAATCAATATTCACTTGATCAAGAGGATGATTTCAAGTAATAAATTTGATCAAAGTATGGTACTTTTCTGTGACGACCCAAAAGGGTCATCACCTGTTTTAAATGAATTATGTGCTTCCGAGGCCTTGAAAACCTCATTTAGAGTCGCCTCAATTTGCGTGCGCAGTCCGGGCGCGTAGCAGGAAAGCTTAAATATGAAATTCTCTGAAAAATGCTAAGTTTTGATATTAAAATGAATAAATTTTACTTCGGTCAACATTTTGGGTAAATGGACTCGGACCCATGATTTGACAGTCCCGGAGGATCCGTAGGAAAATATGGGATGTGGGCGTATGCCCAGAATCGAATTCGATGTCCCAAGTCCGAGAAATGAATTTTTAAGAAAAATTATTTTCTGAAAATATTTAAGAAAATTTGAAATAAAATATGATTAGAAAGCAATGGTATCGGGCCCGTATTTTGGTTCCGGTGACCGGTACAGGTCTTATATATAGTTTAAGTCCTTTCTGTGAAGTTTGGTTAAAATCGGACGTCGTTTGACATGTTTCGGACTTGAAATCCTAAATTTGGAACTTGATGAAGTTTTGGAAAAATTCTTTGAATTTGAGGTTTAATTTGTTGATAATGATGTTATTTAGGCGATTTGATCGCACGGATAAGTTCATATGATATTGTTGAGTCAGTGCATGTGTTTGGTTAGGAGCCCCGAGGGCTCGGGAGTGTTTCGGAGTTGTTTCGGAATGTTTTTAGCTTAAGAAATGTTGCAGGTTTTCTGCTGTTAGTGCCCAAGGATTTTACCCTTCGCATTCGCGTGGCCTCACTCGCGAACGCGTAAGGCAAAATCCCAGGTGCCATGTTGTCTTCATCGCGAACGCGAGAATAAGGACGCGAACGCGAAGCTGAGATACTCGCGAACGCGTAGGGTACAAGGGGAAGGGGTCACAATTTATTCTACACGAACGCGCCTGTGATCATGCGAAGGTGAGGCTCCTGGAGAGCTACTCTCCGCGAACGCAAGCCACTATACGCGAATGCGAAGGCCAAAAAGCCTGACCCATCGCGAACGCGAAGGCCAAAAAGCCTGACCCATTGCGAACGCGTAGGTTTAATTCGCCCAGTTATTTTAAAAACCCTAAAACATAACCATTACGGGAGTTCACCAAAAATTTCACAAAACCTTTCTTCTACAAGCTCTTAGACAACCATTGAAGCAATTCTTCATCAAAACCTCTTGGGTTAATAATACTTAGCTTATTTTCTTCCATTTCCTTCAATATCTATTGAAAACCTAGGCCTAAAACATGTGATTTAAGGTAGAAAATTTGGTATTCGGGTAGAGTTAGGGCTTTTTTATTTTTCTTGATTTAGATCTCGTTTTGGGGTCGAATTTAAAAATAAATTATATATTTGGGCTCGTGGGTGAATAGGGGATTTGATTTTGGTCTGAACCTCGTATTTTGACCAAGCGGGCCCGGGGTCAATTTTTGAGTTTTTGGAAAAAATAATGAAAAAGCTATAATTAGGCATTGGGTTCGTATTGTTTAGCATTTATTGATGTATTGAAGTCATTATTGTATAGATAAGATTGATTTGGAACCGAATTCGAGAGGGAAAGCGATAATTGAGGATTGAATTGGCCATGGAAGTTTGAGGTAAGTGTTCGGTTTAACCTTAGCTTGATGGATTAGGAGTTGAGTCATATTTGCTATGTGTTTCTTGTGGATTACGACGTATAGGCATGGTGACGAGTATCTATACATCGGTGTTGAGCATGACTGTGAGTCTTAAATTGACATTTGATGTATTCTTGAATAATACTATGGTTGAAATAGTGAGTAGATCCGTGATATTGAGCAAAGGCTTAGCTTATTTTTGTGGAAGTTAATTATGAGTTAGAAATGGTGATAATAGAAATGATAGAAGTTAAATTGAGATTGGTTATAGCTGGTTCTCCCTTGCCGGGACGAATATACTTGTACTGCTGAGTTCCCTTGCCGGGATAGAGTATTTTACGATTCATCCCCTGCCGAGAATAGTTGTTATGATTACTGTAAGCTATATAATTGGAACGGGTTGCGTGCCGCAATATTTTTATTAATGTATACATATATGGATCGGGTTGCACGCCGCAACATATATTATATTGGATCAGGTTGCACGCCGCAACAGATATATTATATTTATTGGATCGGGTTGCACGCCGCAATAGTTATATATATATATGTGTGGATCGGGTTCCGCACCGCCACAGTAGTGATATCATATTGTTTTAGACATTGTACTGTTCCTTTATATTTATTCAGTTTCTGCTAAGTTGAACTATTTCCCCGAGGCATGTACCCCCTCCCTTTTAACTGCTCATTACTTGTTTATTTTTCTGCAATATATTATATATCTGCACAGGTTTATCTAGAGTCTGGTGCTAGACTCTTCACTACCTCGCGAGGTTAGGCCAAACACTTACCAGCACATGGGGTCGGTTGTGCAGATACTACACTCTGTGCTCTTTTGCACAGATCCAGGTACCAGAGCATCATACGATGCACAGTAGTAGTTCGGGAGCTAGTCTTCAGTCCACGAGATTCCCAAGGTAGTCCTGCAGGCGTCCGCAGGCCCAACATCTCCGCTATCTTTATTTATGATATGTTTCCTTTTGTATCCGAGACAGACTTTATTCATTGTTTCAGACAGTTATATGTAGTAATCTTAGATAGTCCGTGAATGTTGCGACACCAGTCCTGGGTAGAGGCACATGTGTATTTTCCTTATTATTTTAGTTTACTTCGTTTAAGTCTTCCGCTAAATTTTAAATTCCGTTATTATTTAGTTATTTATCTCCTGTTAATTTAATTGGTAAACATGGATTTAAAACAAAAGTATTATGGATTCTAAATGTGTGGCTTGCCTAGCTTCTACGAGTAGGCGCCATCACGACCCCCGAGGGTGGAAATTCCGGATCGTGATAAGTTGTATCAGAACTCTATGTTACATAGGTCTCACAACTCATGGACAAGCTTAGTAGAGTCTGAGGGATCGGTACAGAGACATCTGTATTTATCCCCCAAAGGCTACAGATTTAGGAAAAGTTTCACATTTGTTCTTTCTTATCGTGCGGTTTGGTTTCTCAAAGCTAATTGAATTTCTACTCTATTCTTTCACAGATGGCGAGAACATGCGCTTCCTTATCTACTGATCAGCAGTCCGAGCCCCAGGAAGCTGCCACTAGGGGCAGAGGGCAAGGCCGAGGCCGTGCTAGAGGCCGAGGTAGGGGCAGAGCTCAACCTCGAGCAGCCGCACCAGTGGCGGAGCCTCAGGTTGACTTTGACGAGGAGGTTCCGGCCCCAGCCCAGCAGTTCCTTTGGGCCCAGCTCAGGTCCCGGAGTGGTTTATTGCTACCCCAGTTCTTCATGATGCTCTGGTCTGGTTAGTGGGCCTTATGGAGAGTGTCACCCGA
Source organism: Nicotiana glauca (assembly GCA_026770625.1). Lineage (NCBI taxonomy): Eukaryota > Viridiplantae > Streptophyta > Magnoliopsida > Solanales > Solanaceae > Nicotiana > Nicotiana glauca. The sequence goes on along the minus strand of MU726864.1, from coordinate 5,201 downwards.
GCAGGTTTGCTTCCTGTAGCACCAGCCACTTCTTAGGCTGGAGGAGGAGCCCAGACTCCTGCTACTCGTACTCCGGAGCAGGTAGCTCTACCAATTCAGACTCCAGCAGTTCATCCAGTTGGAGCAGCTCAGCCGAGCCCAGGCCGGTGATGGAGCAGCTATGTCTGACGATGCTTTATGGAGATTGGATAGGTTCACCAAGCTCTTCACTACTACCTTCAGCGGTGCATCTACCGAGGATCCTCAAGATTATTTGGACAGGTGCAACGAGGTTCTCCGGAACATGGGTATTGTTGAGACCAATGGGGTTGATTTCGCTACATTTCTCTTGGTTGGATCCGCCAAGACTTGGTGGAGGGATTATTGTTTAGCTAGACCAGCAGGATCGCCAGCCTTGACCTGGGGGCAGTTCACACAGCTATTTCTGGAGAAGTTTCTCCCTATTACTCAACGAGAGGCCTAACGGAGGTAGTTCAAGCGTCTCCAGCAGGGAACCATGACAGTCACCCAGTACGAGACCAGGTTTATTGATTTGGCTCGCCATGCTCTTATTATACTTCCCACTAAAAGGGAGAGAGGGAGACGGTTTATTGATGGACTCATTCAGCCTATTCGTCTCCAGATGGCTAGAGAGGCTGGGAGTGAGATATCCTTTCAGGAGGCGGCCAATATGGCCTGGAGGGTTGAGATGGTATTATCACAGGGGGGCGGTCACATGGCAGACAAGAGATCCCGTCAGTCAGGCAGATTCAGTGGTGCCTCACCTGGAGGCAGAGATTCGTATGATAGGGTTCATCCTCCTAGGCCCTTCCAGTCAGCGCAGCAGATTTCTCACGGCGCATTAGGTGGTCGTGGTTTTCGCGGGTAGTATTCTGATCAGCAATCCTACAGTGCACCATCAGTTTCTATCAGTGCACCGCTGCTCTAGAGCTTCCGGGGTGGTCATTCAGGCCGCCAGGGTCAGCCTCAGTTTCCTTAGCTGCAGCATTCGAGTAGATGTTATGAGTGTGGTAAGTATGGTCACATCAGGAGGGCTTGTCCGAGGTTAAGGGGTACTCAGTTGCAACAGCAGGGTCCCCGTCCTATGAATCATGCACCAGATGTTCCACCGGCCGCGCAACCAGCTAGAGGCGGGGGTAGAGGTGCTAGAGGTGGAGGTAGAGGTCATAGAGGTGGATCTCAGACCACTAGAGATGGAGGACACCCAGCAACAGGCCATCCCAGAGAGGTAGATCAGAGTGGTGGGCCCCAGCCCCAATGTTATGCTCTTCAAGTTATGCTCTTCAAGCCAGGCAGAGGCTTCAGATGCGGTTATTACAGGTACGATTCTGGTTTGTGATAGAGATGCTTCAGTGTTGTTTGATCCAGGGTCTACGTATTCTTACGTGTCATCTTATTTTGCCCCGTACTTGGTCATGCCTGGTGATGCATTGGGTGTTCCTGTTTATGTGTCTACACCGGTGGGTGACTCTATTGTGGTCGATCGAGTCCATCGTTCTTGTGTTGTAGTGATTGGGGGTCTTGAGACTTTTGTAGATTTGTTACTTTTAGACATGGTTGACTTCGATATTATATTAGGGATGGACTGGTTATCACCCTATCACGCTATCTTGGAGTGTCATGCCAAGACTGTGACCTTAGTTTTACCGAGTATGCCTCGTTTAGAGTGCAGAGGAACTCATGGTCATTCTACTCGTAGTGTTATATCGTATGTGAAGGCTCGGCGTATGGTTGAGAAAGGGTGTTTGGCATATTTAGCCTATGTTCGTGATTCTAGTGTTGAGGTTCCCTCTATTGATTCGGTGCCCATTGTTTGTGAGTTCCCTGATATTTTTCCTTCAGACGTGCCAGGTATGCCACCCGATAATGATATTGGTTTCTGCATTGATCTGGTTCCAGGCATTCAGCCCATTTCTATCCCGCCATATCGTATGGCCCCACCGGAGTTGAAAGAGCTAAAGGAACAGTTGCAGGATTTTCTTGAGAAAGGTTTCATTAGACCCAGTGTTTCACCTTGGGGTGCGCTAGTGTTATTTGTTAAGAAGAAGGGTGGGTCAATGAGAATGTGTATTGATTACCGGCAATTGAATAAGGTGACAATCAAGAATAAGTATGTGCTGCCGAGGATTGATGAATTATTCGACCAGCTTTAGTGTGCCAGGTTATTTTCCAAGATTAACATGCGATCTGGCTACCATCAGTTGAGGATTAGGGCATCTGATGTCCCTAAGATAACTCTCCGCACTCGGTACGGGCATTATGAGTTCTTAGTTATGTCATTCGGGTTGACAAATGCCCCAACAGTTTTCATGGACTTGATGAACCGAGTGTTCAGGCCTTATTTGGACTCATTCGTGATAGTCTTCATTGATGATATATTGATATATTCCCGTAGCCAGGAGGAGCACGAGCAGCACCTTAGAGTGGTTCTTTAGACTCTGAAGGATAGTCAGTTATATGCTAAGTTCTCGAAGTGTGAATTCTGGTTGGGTTCAATTGCATTTTTTGGGTCATGTTGTATCAGCAGAGGGTATTCAAGTGGACCCAAAGAAGATTGAGGTAGTCAAGAATTGGCCTAGACCAGCATCAGCTATAGATATTCGGAGTTTCTTTGGGTTGGCAGTTTACTATCGACGGTTCGTGGAGGCGTTTTCATCTATTGGAGCCCCGATGACCAGATTGACCCAGAAGGGTGCCCAGTTCAGATGGTCGGATGAGAGTGAGGCAAGCTTTCAGAGGCTCAAGACAGCTCTGACTACGGCACCGGTGTTGGTTTTGCCCCCAGGTTCTGGGCCTTATACAGTCTATTGTGATGTTTCCCGTGTTGGGCTTGGAGCAGTATTGATGCAGGATGGCAAAGTCATTGCCTATGCTTTGAGACAATTGAACATTTATGAGAAGAACTATCTGGTTCATGATTTGGAGTTGGCAACCATAGTTCACGCATTAAAGATTTGGAGGCATTATCTATATGGCGTGGCATGTGAGGTGTTCACGGATCACAAGAGTCTTCAGTATTTGTTCAAGAAAAAGGAGTCGAATTTGAGGCAGAGAAGGTGGTTGGAGTTGTTGAAAGATTATAATGTCACCATTTTATATTATCCAGGAAAGGCCAATGTGATGGCCGATGCTTTAGGTAGGAAGTCAGCCAGTATGGGCAGTCCTGCTTATATTCCGGTCGGGGAGAGGCCACTTGCTTTGAATGTCCAGGCTTTAGCCAATTAGTTCGTAAGGCGGGATGTTTTTTAGCCTAGTCGTGTGTTAGCTTGCACGGTCACTCGTTCTTCATTATTGGAGCGTATCTGTGATCGTCAATATGATTATCCCTATTTTGTGTGTCCTTAGAGACACGGTGCAGCGTGGAGGTGCCAGGCAGGTTACCTTAGATGATGATGGAGTTTTGAGATTGCAGGGTCAAGTATATGTGCCTAATGTGGATGGGCTCCGAGAGTTGATATTGGAGGAGGCCCATAGCTCCCGGTACTCTATTCATCCGGGCGCTGGAAGATGTATCAGGACTTGCGACAGCATTATTGGTGGCGTAGAATGAAAAAGGATATCATAGCATATGTGGCTCGTTGTTTGAATTGTCAGCAGGTTAAGTACGAGCATCAGAGGCCTAGTGGTGTATTTCAGAGGATTGAGCTTCCCGAGTGGAAGTGGGAGCGGATCCCCATGGACTTCGTTACTGGACTTCTGCTGACTCGGAAGAAGTTCGATACAGTTTGGGTCATTGTTGATACTTGATAGGCTGACCAAGTCAGAGCATTTCATTCATGTGGCAGTCTCCTATTCATCCGAGAGGTTAGCTGAGATCTATATCCGAGAGATTGTTCGCCTTCATGGTGTGCCTGTATCCATCATTTTGGACCGGGGTACGCAGTTTACCTCGCGCTTCTAGAGAGCAATTCAGCAAGAGTTGGGCACCCGGGATGAGTTGAGCACAATATTTCATCCCCAGACGGACGGGCAGCCAAGCAGACTATTTAGATTTTGGAGGATATGCTCCGAGCTTGTGTTATTGACTTTGTAGGTTCGTGGGATTAGTTTTTGCCCTTAGCAGATTTTGCCTACAACAACAGCTACCAGTCGAGCATCCAGATCACTCCTTATGAGGCTTTATATGGAAGGCGGTGTCAGTCTCCAGTTGGATGGTTTAAACCGAGAGAGGCTCGGTTGTTGGGTACGGATCTGGTTCAGGAGGCCTTGGACAAAGTCAGGATAATTCAGGATAGGCTTCGTTCAGCTCAGTCCAGGCAAAAGAGCTATGCAGACCGCAAGGTTCGAGATGTGGTTTTATAGTTAGCGAACGGGTATTGCTCCGAATGTCGCCTATAAAGGGTGTGATGAGAGTTGGGAAGAAGGGCAAGCTTAGCCCTAGGTTCATTGGTCCGTTTGAGATTCTTGATCGAGTGGGAGAGGTGGCTTATAGACTTGATCTGCCGCCGAGCTTATCAGTCGAACATCTAATGTTTCATATGTCTATGCTTCGGAGGTATCACGGCGATCCAACCCACTTGTTAGATTTTAGCACTGTCCAGTTGGACAAGGACTTGTCTTATGAGGAGGAGCCGGTAGTTATTCTAGACCGGCAGGTTCGTTAGTTAAGATCCAAGAGTTTCCCTTATGTTCGTGTTCAGTGGAGAGGTCAGCCTCCTAAGGCATCGACCTGGGAGTCCGAGTCCGATATGCGGAGCCGTTATCCTCATTTTTTCCCCGACTCAGGTACTTCTTGTCACATCTCCTTTTGGCGATACTGCACCCCGCGAAGGGATGTAGTAAAGGGAGTTTTTCCAATTAAAGGACAATCGAAACGGGATTCGTTCATTAAGAGATTCAGAGTCGCCACTTGAGAGATTTATGGTGTCCCAAGTCACCGGTTGAATCCCGAATCGAGGAAAGGTTTGACACTATTTAACAGTCCGCGAACCAGAAATTCGGATAAGGAATTCTGTTAACCCCGGAGAAGGTATTAGGCATTCCCGAGTTCCGTGGTTCTAGCACGGTCGCTCAACTGTCGTATTTGGCTTAATTATCTTATTTTAATAACATGCTTTTAACTTATGTGCAAATTTTAACTTTCAACCGCTTTTGATTATTATTGTTTTATAAGAATTGCAACGTCATGAAAACACATCTCAAACCGCGTCACATCAATGTACCCGTGGTTATTGACATATTTCGACTCCGTTGAGATTTGG
>MU726863.1:5251-17922 GCA_026770625.1 Nicotiana glauca | reverse complement strand
AGGCAACGATACCCGAGGCTTTAGCTCAAAGAGATTGGAATTGTTGTCGGTATCTGAAAAGTAACACCCTGGTACGAAACCCGGCCAAGGGTGATGTAGATTCCAATTATGCTGCTTGGTTTAAAGTGAGATTTTATACGGAGCCGGAGCCTGAGCCCGAACCAGTAAGGCCTGTTAAAAGGCCCCATGTTCAAGCCTTTGATGACAAAATCCAGGAGAGGTTAGCCTGGGGGGAAAAGGAAAAGGGATACCAGGCCACCATCCATGGTTTACGAGAAGAGTTGAGAAATGTTGCTTTCAAAAATGATTTACAGGATGAAAGGAGAAGATTGGTTCAAGAAAATGAAGCTCTTAGGGCCCAAGTTCAACAGTTGAAAATTGCAGCCGAGAATTCGGGCCGAAGCAGGAAAGATGAAAGGCTCATCTACGACCTCACTCAAAAAGTGCGTGATTGTGAAGATGACCTTTATAAAGCTGAGTCTGAGCTAGCAAAAACACGAACAAGATTGGCTAAAAATGCTGAAGAGCGTGCAGCTTTCGTCCGACAGATGCAAGAACGATATGAGAAAGGGGTCGCAGGTTGGGAAAAGGCAATCGGCAACCTCGAAGTTGAAATGGCTAAACAAGCCAAGAATTTCAAAGCCGAAAGGGAACATTGTTACGCTATGATATCCCGTTTGGAAGAGGATCTGCATCATTTGCAAGAGCAAAACCACAATGCCACCCAGGTTTTGGAGGCTAGATCCCAACAGATTGGGCGTCTGCTGCAAGAAAAGGGCATTATAAGAGAGAGGGTCAAAAGGATTTCTAACTACATCGCAATGAAGTGCAGTGCATGCGAAGACATAACAAGATCCATGTTTTTTGCTACTGCAATGATCTACGTCCGGCAGATAATAGAAGAACTCAATCAGCTCCAGGATGACATAGCAAGTAGGCCCGCTGCAAGGCCACGAGGTGTTCCAAGGGCAGGGTTGGAGGCATTGATGTTCTCTTAATTGTGTCTTCTTTTCGAGTCTGTATTTTTCAGTTTTTGCATGTTTCGAGTCTGTTTTTTTTTTTAAATTCCTAGAAAAGGCATGTCCAGCCTTAGAGTCTTAGAATTGTATGTTTTAAAGTTTTGTAATTCGGTATTAATGAAAAAGAAAAAAAAAGAGAAAAACCAAAAATTGTTCTTTACTTTTCGCATCAACTTATCTGAACTACGTTATCATCTGATTCATGCGGCGTCGTAATACGTAGGCAATCCTCAACGGATCCGGTCATGTTTTGTAAATAATCTAAATAAAAAATAAAAAAAAAAGAAGAAAAAAAAGAGAGTAAATAAAGAATAACGAATCAGGCCAGAAAGGAAAATAGGGCAAAGTGAGAAAAACTGGGATGAAACATGCAACCGTGGTGAAACATGTAGAAACATGTTTAACTATATAGGTGCATTACACTCCAACGTGCGATTACCTATGTGTTATTTGTTTCACACTAACCAATTGGTTGTCTACTGTCAAGCCCAGGTTCTATAGTAAAAGTGGTTGGTTTTGTGGTAGTCTGGCATCGCATCCATACTTCACGAGATCAAAAGGTAGCGTTGAAATGTCTTCAAAAATCACTCTGCCAGCAATTCCTATCACGGACGAGAGCCCGATCTCGGGCATCCCGACCTCGGAATCAGTGACTACCGAGGAAAACAGGTTACTGCATCTCCGCATGATGGAAATGTGGGACGCTTGGTCAAATGTAAGAGAGCCACCGAGCACAATTCCTGGATTTCCCGGGCTTTTCCCTAGGACGGGTTGAACCTCCAATGTCCCGATTAGTCACCCCAACACCCCACTCGGATATCCAACCATCTCGTCCCATTTTATTGGAACACCTTATGAGGTCCGCCCCCAGGTGTTCGGTTCAGGAGCGGCTTCAAACATTTTCACCGCTCCCCCGTGCCCCGCTACTACACAGCCTACCCTGCCTAGGCCCAGCTTCGATCCTTCAGCCTTTACATTTCAAACACCCACTTTCCAAACAGAGCCTCATCGGTTCCCCACTTATACTTCTCCTCAGCTACCTCAATTCGAGTTCACCACGGGACAAGAAAAGACTCCCAAAAACCTTGAACAAGAAGAAATTGCAAAGAGAATGAGAAGCATGGAACAAAGTCTCAAAAGCATACAAGGTTTGAGTGGACAGAAAAGTGTGTCCTATGCCGACTTATGCATGTTCCCGCACGTGCATCTACCATTGGGATTCAAAACCCCAAAATTTGAGAAGTACGATGGACACGGTGATCTTATTGCTCACCTCAAGAGATATTGCAACCAGCTATGAGGAGCCGGTGGAAAGGAAGAACTCCTCATAGCCTATTTCGGAGAAAGTCTGGTTGGCATCGCATCTGAGTGGTACATGGACCAGGATATATCCCGCTGGCACATCTGGGATGATCTTGCTAGAGATTTCGTCAGGCAGTTCCAGTATAACATTGATATTGCTCCGTATAGGAACTCATTGACAAACTTGAAAAAGAAATCCTCGGAAAGCTTTCGAGAGTACGCAGTTAAATGGCGTGAGCGGGGTAAAGCCACCCATGGATGAGATTGAAATGGTCACAATTTTCCTCCAAGCCCAAGAAGCCGACTACTTCCAAAATATGATGTCCGCAATGGGTAAACCATTTGCTGAAGCCATCAAGATTGGCGAAATGGTTGAAAATGGGTCGGATCCTAAGCCAATCCGCTATAAGAGCTACCTCCCAAGCCATTCAGGGTGGGTCTGGAGGAGTAGCAAAGGGCAAGAAAAAGGAAGAAACATTCATGGCAGCGTCGGGTGTAAGAAAACACCATACTCCCAATTCCTTGTTCTCAGAAAGGACCCTGTGGCACTATTACCCCCACCAAGACGTGGCCTATGCCCCTCATCCGTACACGGTCATGAATGCTCAACCATATGTCCGGCCACAACAACAACCCAACCGGAACCGAGCTCCATTTCCTAGAAACCAGCCTCCTTACCAAGCCCACTATAACCCCCAACCTCCACAAAACAACTTCCGTGCCCGAGAGCTGCCAAGGAAAACAAACTTCACACCAATTGGCGAGTCCTATTCTAGCCTATTCCCAAAATTGCTCCAACTGGGCTTGTTGCAGCCTATACCCCCGAATAGGCAAAACCCAGAATCACCCTCTTACCAACATGGCACCCGATGCGCTTATCACTCAGGGGTTGAGGGGCATGATACAGAAAATTGTTGGACTTTGAAAAGAGCTGTAGAAGATTTGATAGAACAAGGGAAGATAGTGCTGAGGGACGAGGAGTTCCCAAATGTGACGAACAATCCATTGCCAGCCCACAATAATGGGCTAGTAATTGGGATGATCTGTGAAGATAAAGAGTTTGATCCTGCATTAAAGGCCATCATAGCCATTGCTGACGTAGAAAAGAAACCAAAAGCTACCCCGAAGCAAGACAAAGGGGAGAAAAAGAACAAAACCACCCCTCCAGAGTCAGAGAAGAAAATTGAAGTTGAAGCTGGGGCAATGCCCCCCAAAGATGTTGTTTTATATGTCCCTCAAGGCCGCAAAGAAAAGTAAGTAACATTGAGCCCTCCCAGGAGGTTTGAGCTGAACAAGAAAACTCAAATGTATGTGCCCAAGAGATCTTATGTGATGCCGGGTCCAATCAAGCCGCCCAAGCTGAGTGAGCCCGTGGTCATTAGCCGTGCACCGCAAAGGCCCATTACAAATCCTGCAACTGTGCCTTGGAATTACAACAAATCGTTGGTGACCTATAGGGGAAAGGAAATCTTGGGAGAAGTTCAAGAAAATAACCCAGCCAAAAAGTAATTCAATTTGGAAGAAGTGAACAATGCTACCAGGAAACGCTTCCCGTCCAAAAAGCCCGTGAGTGCTGTGGAAGCAGAAGCCTTCTTTCGAAAGATGAAAATGGCAGATTATGAAGTGGTTGACCAGCTTCGAAAGTTCCCTGAACAAGTCTCTTTGCTATCTTTATTGATGAAATCCTCCGAACATCAAAAGGTGCTAATTAAGACCCTTAACGAGGCATATGTGCCAGCTGTGACATCTGTGGAGCAATTGGAAAGAATGGTAGAGAGATTTTTCGCTATCAACCAGATTTCATTCAGCAGAAATGACTTGCCTCCGGAAGGCGCTGCACATAACAAGGCTTTGCACTTAACTGTCAAAAGTGAAGGATACTACGTGAAAAGGGTTTTGGTGGATGGAGGTTCTGGGGTGGACATCTGCCCACTGTCAACACTATAGCGCATGGAAATTGGGACTAGAAGGATTCGTGCCAACAATATCTGCGTGCGAGCTTTTGATGGTGTCAAAAGGGAGACGATTGGAGAGATCGATCTGGTTCTGACTATCGGTCTAGTCGACTTTGAGGTGACCTTCCAGGTGTTAGACATGGACACATCTTACAACTTTCTTTTGGGGAGGCCTTGGATCCACGCAGCAGGGGCTGTACCCTCCACCCTTCATCAAATGGTAAAATTTGAGCACGAGGATAAAGCAATTGTGGTCCACGGGGAAGATGAACAATCCATATATCACGACCCATCAGTTCCATGCCTCGAAGCAAGAGAAGGAAGCGAGCATATAATTTACCAGGCCTTTGAAGTTGTGGTGGCAGATCAGTACGAAGAAGGAAACCCTTGCCCCCAACCCTTCCTCTCCAATGCATCAATCATGGTGGCGAAAGAAATGATCCGACATGGTTTCAAACCAGGGAAGGGACTCGGGAAATCCCTGCAAGGAATAGCTGAACCAGTTACCATGCCTACCACTGAGAAGTTCTTCGGAGTAGGCTTCCAACCCACTCCAGATGATATAAGATGGGCTGACGATAGAAAGAATGACGGATGGGTTTTACCGCAGCCGCTACCACATCTGTACAAGACCTTTGTCAAGCCAAAATACGATGAAGAAGAGGATGATGAGGCCTTTACGGCCGAGGAGATTGAAGACATTTGTGGGGCAATGAGAAAGATACTATATGAAACCCACATGGTTCAGCCAGGAGAGGGCTCAAGCACCGCTGAGGTGCTGTACATGGGACCAGACGCCAAGCTACAGAATTGGAAGGCTACGCCATTCCCAATCAGGCGGGAGTCCCGGTAGACCTGTCCTGCCACTTTTTCTGCATCGCGAGTTATTCCAGGGTGTAACTCGGGTGTTTTCTTTAGTTTCTTGTCTTTTAATTTTCAAATGTAAACCCTGTTATCTTCAAATTTCAAGAAATGAAATCAATATTTCATCGTTCATCTTTCGTTATTCTTTCTAATCTTGCTATTTTTCTCTTTTATTCCTTCTTTTAGTTCGAATAATGCGGCTTTAAATAACATGACATGCTTGCGGACTTCATGCCCAGATCCAAACGCGCTGTCTAACTGTGAAATAATGAACCAAGAACTGGAATACGATGAAGAAGAGGCTTTTAGGGAAATAAATCGAGAGTTGGAACAATTTGAAAATAAACCTAAGCCAAACTTAAATGAAACCAAGCCGGTTAACTTGGGGAGTTCTGAAGAAATCAAAGAGACCAAAATAAGCATTCACACGGACGAGAAAACTCGGGATGCCTTAATCCAACTCTTGCATGAGTTCAAGGATGTGTTTGCTTGGTCATACGACGACATGCCAGGGCTAAGTGTTGATTTCGTGGTTCATAAGTTGCCAACCTACCCCGATTGACCTCCAGTCCAACAAAAGCAAAGAAAATTCAAAACTGACATCAGTGACAAGATCAAAGAAGAAGTCACGAAGCAGTTGAAAGCAGGGGTAATTCGAGTGGTCCGGTACACCACATGGCTAGCTAATGTAGTCCCAGTTCCAAAGAAAGACGGAAATACCCGGGTGTGTGTGGATTATAGAGATTTAAACAAAGCAAGTCCCAAAGACAACTTCCCTTTGCCCAACATTCACATCCTTGTTGATAACTGTGCCAAGCATGAGATACAGTCCTTTGTGGATTGTTACGCAGGATATCACTAGGTGTTGATGGATGAAGAAGATGCCAAAAAGACAGCTTTTACCACACCTTGGGGAACCTATTGTTACAGAGTCATGCCATTTGGTCTGAATAATGCTGGGGCAACTTACATGAGGGCCATGACCACCATTTTCCATGATATGATGCATCAAGAGATAGAGGTGTATGTGGATGATGTAATCATCAAGTTCAAAACCCAGGAGGACCATGTTCGAGACTTGAGAAAATTCTTTGAACGGTTGCGCAAATATGATTTGAAGTTGAACCCAGCCAAATGTGCGTTTGGAGTCCCGTCAGGCAAATTGTTGGGCTTTGTAGTAAGCCAGAAGGGTATTGAGTTAGATCCAACAAAGATAAAGTCTATCCGGGATTTGCCTCCTCCAAAAACCAAGAAATATATGATGAGTTTGTTGGGTAGATTGAATTATATCAGCCAGTTCATTGCTCGGTTGACATCCACATGTGAGCCCATATTCAAAATGCTGAAGAAAGATGCAGCGATCAGATGGAAGGATGAATGTCAAGAAGCTTTTGATAAGATAAAGGAATATTTGTCAAATCCGCCAGTCTTGGTCCCACCGGAGCCAGGGAGGCCTCTTTTCTTGTACTTGACGGTCTTGGAAAATTCTTTCGGCTGTGTCCTCGGACAACATGATGTGACCGGGAAGAAAGAACAGGCAATATACTACCTGAGCAAGAAGTTTACCAGCTATGAAGCTAGGTATACTCTATTGGAAAGAACCTGTTGTGCTTTAACTTGGGTCGCTCAGAAGTTGAGACATTATCTGCAAGCCTACACCACTTACCTCATAACCAGGTTGGATCCTTTGAAATACATATTCCAGAAACCAATGCCCATAGGGAGATTAGCGAAATGGCAGATTCTACTCACTGAATTTGACATAGTCTATGTCACTCGCACGGCGATGAAAGCCCAGGCGTTGGCAGATCATTTGGCTGAAAACCCGATTGACGAAGAATACCAACCATTGAACACTTACTTCCCTGATGAAGAGGTAAATTTGATCGAGGTGATATCTGAAGATACTACTGCTTGGAAAATGTTCTTTGACGGAGCGGTAAATGCAAAAGGTGTGGGAATTGGGGCAATGTTAATCTCACCCACTGGTCAGCACTACCCATCCACAGCTAGGCTCCGATTTTTCTACACAAACAATACTAGAGAGTATGAAGCTTGTATCATGGGTATAAACATGGCAATCGAACAAAATGTTGAAGAGTTGCTAATCATGGGAGACTCAGATTTGATTATCCGGCAAGCATAGAGAGAGTGGGAAACCCGAGATGTTAAGCTCATTCCCTATTGACAACACGTCGAAGATCTTAGCAAGCGGTTCAAGTCAGTAGAGTTCAGGTACATCCCTCATTGTCATAATGAACTAGTGGATGCACTCGCCACTCTGGCCTCGATATTGCCGTACCCAGGCAATGCCCATATTGATCCTTTGGAAATCCAAATCAATGAGAGACACGGTTACTGTAGTATAGTTGAGGCAGAACCAAATACCCAACCATGGTACCATGACATCAAAAGGTTTCTAAAAACACAGGAATACCCCGAGCAAGCTACTGGAGACAAAAAATGAACCATTAGGCGACATGCGAGTGGTTTCTTCTTAAGTGGTGATGTCTTGTACAAGAGGACCCCGGATCTCAACTTGTTAAGATGTGTTGACGCAGAAGAGGTCGTAAGAATCATGCATGAAGTACATGCAGGAGTGTGCGGACCCCACATAAACGGGTATGTTTTAGCAAAGAAAATCCTTCGAGCGGGCTATTACTGGATAACCATGGAAAAGGATTATTTCAGCTTTGTCCGGAAGTGCCATCAATTTCAGGTGCACGGTGATTTGATTCATGCACCTCCTACAGAACTACATCCCATGTCAGCACCTTGGCCATTTGTCGCTTGGAGCATGGATGTTATAGGGCCGATCGAGCCGAAAGCATCAAACGGGCACAGATTCATACTGGTTGCCATTAACTACTTCACGAAGTGGGTTGAAGCCATCACTCTCAAATCGGTCACCAAAAATGCTGTGGTGGATTTTGTGCACTCCAATCTTATCTGCCGTTTTGGCATTCCTGCAACTATCATCACAGATAATGCTGCAAACCTGAATAGTCATTTGATGGGAGAGATATGCGAACAATTCAAAATAATGCATGAGAACTCTACTCCTTATCAGCCTAAAGCCAATGGTGCCGTCGAAGCAACAAACAAGAACATCAAGAAGATTTTGAGAAAGATGATTCAGAGTTCCAAGCAATGGCATGAAAAGTTGCCTTTTGCACTACTAGGATATTGCACTACGATGCGCACATCGGTGGGAGAAACCCCATACCTCTTGGTCTATGGCACTGAAGCCGTAATACCCGCGGAAGTTGAAATTCCTTCTCTCCGGATCATTGTTGAAGCTGAAATCGAAGACAGTGAGGGTCAAGACCCGTTTGGAACAACTAACCTTAATTGATGAAAAGCAAATGGCTGCAGTCTGCCACGGGTAGTTGTACCAACAAAGAATGGCTCGTGCATATAACAAGAAAGTGCGGCCCAAAAATTTTGAAGTGGGACAACTTGTGTTAAGACGCATTCTCCCTCATCACGAGGAAGCAAAAGGAAAATTTGCTCCAAATTGGAAGGGCCCATACATCATCAGAAAGATATTGCTGAAGGGAGCACTGTATTTTGGCGATATCGAAGGAAATGATCCCGAAGCAGCTGTAAATGCGGATGCAGTAAAAAGGTACTATTAGGCTTTTGTAGCAGCGACTTTGTTTTAATTAGGATGACGAAGGCTTTCATTTCCCGCTATCCAAACTCTACAAATCTTTCGCAAACCCTTAGAGCCGGTTACTCCTCCTTGATTACCCTCTTTGGAACCTGAAAGCAAAAAGCAAAAAAAAACAAAACAAAAAAAAAACAAAAACAAAAACAAAAACAAAAATGTTACCCTAAACTACGTTCGACTTGATTCCGAAAGGATATGTAGGCAACCTCTCTCTGGGGTTCAGTCACATCAAAATAAAAATCCCAATTTCCCCAAAAGTTAAAACTTGGGCAGACGATACAATGGTTTCGGCTATGAACCCACCAAAATGGTTCCAAAGTTGTATTTCCGCCCGAATTTCTTTTACCCAAAAACCTTGTCCAAGTCCTTCCGATCAATTGGCAAAGGCGGAGAAGTGAAGAACAACATGGTTAGAATCTAAAACAATTCAAATTGAGAAAAATAAAATAAGAGAGTCTTACTGGTGAAAACCTATGGGCACCATAAGGCGATGGTAAGAAGAGAAATAAAATGAGAGAGTCTTATTGGTGAAAACCTACGGGCACCATAAGGCGACGGTGAGAATATAAATGAGAGAGATCGATTGGCGAAAAACTCGCAAAGGGCGCCGTCGGTCGAACGAAGATATCTCCCACCAGCAAAAGAGCCCTGGCAAGATTCCCTGATTTTGAAACACGGGTCAATGAGTTTGTGAGAAGTTGGGAAAGTTTGTGTGGGTCGGGCATCCAGTCCAAGAGGCATGTCATGACTATTTGAAGTCTGCAAGCACCCCAGATAAGTCCTTCTCCTCTCCCCGAAAGGGACGCTTCTCTTTAAATTCATTTTATCTCCTTTTGTTTACTTTTTCCTTGAATCCCTTTCGGTCTAACTTTGTTCCCGAAACTAATACAAAGAAAAGGTGGCAAGACCGGTGTTACTGGGCTCTACCTGACCAAAGTTAAAGAAAGGTACCAGGCCTCAGCGGGTGCGTCAAGCCAATCCCGACTAGCCATGATGGTTGATGCTTTGAAAGCAAAGTTATTAAAAGGAAGGAAAGTCAAAGACAAAGGTCTTAAGGACAAAATAAAGTGAAAAGGCCAGAGCCCACAAGGGCGAGTCGTCATGGAAATCCTAAAAGTTGAGTCCTCTCGGTTTAAAAAGAGATTCACCCTTAAAGCCAGCAAGCAGTAAAGTTCTCAACGGAAACTGGGCCGGATCAAGCAGTCAAGGCCACAAAATCAATCACCGATTCAAACTAACAATTGTTTTTTGTTGAAAGCTAAAACAGGTGTAATTCAAAGCAACCATGCTAGAAGCAGGTGCAACCTAAAAGGGAATGAAAATGCGCCAGCACTAAAACAGCATTACAGCAGGGAACCGACCAAAAGGGAAGTGTTCCCCAAATTCCTTCATGCGTTACCAAATAAAAGTAAAAAGAAGAAAGAAATAAGAAAAAAAAGTGAAAATGAAAATCCCAAAAGAAAAAAAAATCATCATGGTAGCATAGGGCCACATTCCCTAGATATCTCGGCATAACCCGTGGACCTCCCTGGCATAACCCAAGGAGCCTTTTTCTTTCAATCCCGGCATAACCCGTGGACCTCCCTGGCATAACCCAAGGAGCCTTTTTCTTTCAATCCCGGCATAACCCGTGGACCTCCCTGGCATAACCCAAGGAGCATTTTTCTTCAATCCCGGCATAAACCGTGGACCTCCCTGGCATAATCCAAGTACCTTTTCTTTTATCCCGGCATAACCCGTGGACCTCCCTGGCATAACCCAAGGAGCCTTTTCCTTCAATCCCAGCATAACCCGTGGACCTCCCTGGCATAACCCAATGAGCCTTCTCTTTCAATCTCGTCATAACCCGTGGACCTCCCTGGCATAACCCAAGGAGTCTTTTTCTTTAAATCCCGGCTTAACCCGTGGACCTCTCTGGCATAACCCAAGGAGCCTTTTTTCTTTCAAACCCGGCATAACCCGTGGACCTTCCTGGCATAACCCAAGGAGTCTTTTTTCTTTCAATCCCGGCATAACCCGTGGACCTCCCTGGCATAACCCAAGGAGCCTTTTTCTTCAATCCCGGCATAACCCGTGGACCTCCCTGGCATAACCCAAGGACCCTTTTTATTCAATCCCGGCATAACCCGTGGACCTCCCTGGCATAACCCAAGGATCTTTTTTTTATCCCGGCATAACCCGTGGACCTCCCCGGCATAGCCCGAGGATCTTTTTCCTTTTCTCCCCGGCATAACCCGAGGATCTTTTTCCTTTTCTCCCTGGCATAATCCAAAGACTTTTTTTTTTCTTTCCATCCCGGCATAACCCAAGGAGCTTTTTTCTTTCCATCCTGGCATAACCCGTGGATCTCCCTGGCGTAACCCAAGGAGCCATTTTCCTTCTTATCCCGGCATAACCCGCGGATCTCCCTGGCATAACCTGAGGACCTTTTTTTTCGTCATAACCCGGTCATTTTCCAGCATAACCTAGCTTCATTCCCAAGGATACACAATCCTGACTTTTATTTGCTTTAAATAATAATAATAATAATAAATTGTTCAGACTTTTGTTGCAAATAACTCACGAAATTTTTCCTAGTGAAAACTGGGGCAGAAAAATTTCGTTCGTTTGTTTGTTTTGGGTGTCTGAGCAGGTTTCACCTTGAGGCACAGGATTCGAGATGACCAAAGAATGAGTTTCGACCCAAAATAAAGAAAAGAAGAAAAAGAGCCAAAGCAATAAACTCAAAGTGCTGAAGCGGAGAAGGATGTGGACTGCTCAAGATATGATTGAAGTCACAAGATTCGCGTGTCCCGTAACGATCCAAAAGCTGAAGAAAGAACCAGCACATGCAGCTGACGAGCATCAAGATTTAGATCAGAGTTTGCAGTAAAAGATAGCCAAGACTCAAGATCAAGCTTTAAGAGATTTATAGATAGGAATCTTGTAACTCGTAGTTGATAGGCACAACTAGCTTAGCTTTTTACTTTCCATTTTGGTGTAATAAGGAGCTCAGCAAGCAGAAAACAGCAGCAACAACAACGAAATCATGGCATTCTCGGTAGTCCTAGCTACCAAAACTTCCAGAACTACACTGACCTGATTTCTTTATAGCCAAGGATATGTAGGCAACCTTCAAAGCATGGTTCGGTCAAACTCTTTTCAAAAAATGCTTCTCATGGAGTTTCAAACGGGCAAAAATCCCTCATAATTGCTCATTTTATCTTTGCCCGAAGACCCTTTGTGTCTCCGAGTAAAGAGGGCAGCTGTGAGCACATGACTTTTGCCTTGCATGATTTACTCCTACATGATTCTTAAAATTAGGATTTTTCTTTTAATTATTTGATTTTTAGGATTTAATTACATATTTTCATGTTTATTTGCATTTCTGTGGGCACTTTTAATTTAAATCATGAAAAAATACCAACAAAAAAAAATCTTGCATTGCATCTAGGATTTGTTTTTACATTTTTAGAATTAATCAGTAATTATTTTCTTTATGAAAAATTTGAAAATCACAAAAAATAGCTCATTTTACATTTTTTGTCTTTTAATTTTAGTTTATTGTGATTTTCTCTTTTAATAAAAATTTAAGTAATGTTTACAATTTATATAATTAGTTAATTAGTTTAATTTTACATTTTTAGATAATCTAGGATTTTTAATTTTAAAATTTTAAATTAGAAAGAAGAAGAAAGAAAAAGAAAAGAAAAGGAAATTAAAGGAAGAATTGGAGAAGGGGTTCATTTATGAAATTTGGGCTAATTTCACACCCAAATTTTGGCCCAATTGCTCTTAATCCCCAGCCATAAATACCCCTTTTACCGCCCCAGTCCAAAATGATAAACCGGTCTGACCTGTCAAAAATCGACCCGCCCC
>MU726859.1:11408-89983 GCA_026770625.1 Nicotiana glauca | reverse complement strand
TATTATTCTTTGCCCGAAACCGAGAATAAGAACACGAAGTTATTTAATTAATCCTACGTAAGCAAAATAACTATAAAATAAGACTAACAATTGAAACAAAATAATTTTTGGTATTTTTCAAGTTTAAAATGACTACAAAACATTAATAAAATTATTTTTTTATAATTTTCGTTTTTATATAAAGATAAAAAATATGAAGTACTATTTTTGTATTTTTCAAGTTTAAGATGGCTACAAAATATTAATAAAACTATTTTTGTAATTTTCGAAATTATATAAGGATTAAAAATAAGGTGCTATTTTTGTATTTTTCAAGTTTATGAAAATACATAAACTAAAATTTATAGATCATTTTTTATAATTTTTATTTTTTGATAAAAATAAAGTAAAATGGTCAAAATTAGCTAAAATAGCTATAATAGGCTTAAATTAAATATTTACGCTAAAAATATGAAAATTCTCGGGGAGGGTGAAAAATCACGCGTCTACAATAATCAAGAGATTCAGTATTTTATTCTTGGTAGGGGAAAGACAATCAAACTAAGGATGGTCAGATGTGGGCTGGTGGAGGTAAGGAGACTTGGTATTTGCAAGCATGGTGGAGCTTTCTTCTATGATGGGGTGTCGTCCTAATTGAACGTACTAAGTTTGTTGGTGTTATGATCTTTTACAATTATCCTTTGGGGAAAGATATTGCGAAATATTATGGGAGATATAACTGTTAGACATCGCAAGGTTGGGTGGTTCAGGATTGAATCAGTCTTTCTAATATTGGCAGTTCGAGAAAGATGATCTTCGGAAAGTTGAAGTTAGTAGAGATTTGTGGAATCAAGTGCGGCGAAGATAGATTTTATTTAAGACAATAATTGAGCAACAAAGTGTGAGGAAGGACATGTGGGAAGTTTCTGGCGGTGTTTGAAAATTCTAGAAGACCGAGTATAAGGGGCCAAGGGTCGAGTAGTCGATTAAAGGGATGAGTTTCGCTAAATTGGGAGAGTGGCGGAGTGGCAAATGGGCATTTTGGTAGGATTACTATGCACTTTAATAATAGTTTGTAGTGATTTTGGGGAATTTTAATGATTGGTGGATTGCGGTATATGGATTTAATTAGAAGTATGGGCAATTATGCAGCAACGAGATCGGTCGTGCGAATGTGGTTGATGATTCAGAGTACAAAATGGGGTTTTACAGAAAGAATCCGAGAATTTAGGCAGTTGATTGTGCAAGATTATGTCAATAAGAGATAATAAATCCCGGTGAGTTCCAGAGTTGTGTAATAGTGGCTTTAAGTTAAGTGGGAGAGCCCCACCACCTATGATTGAGTCGCATGGTTAACCACTTGCGAGGTTTTCTGGTTGTTAGCATATTTTTTGGTTATTTCGGCTACGGGAAAAGAACACAGGTGGTGATTTGAGCAAAGGAATGGTTGAAGGGTGCTATGGTTGGCCTTATTGGCTCATGTTCAGACTTGGGGAAGGATTCAAGACTTATGCCTTGTATGGATGCAGGTTTGAAAGGAAGTGATTTCCGCCGGATGCCTCGTCGAGAGGGTATTCATATGTTATAAGATTTATGGAGTTGACTATATCCGGGACCAAGTCAGAGCGGGTGGCTTTCAGCAATGGTCCTAATGGATTCTAAAAGAGGTAAAGTATGGTGCCTAATGATTTCGAGCCTATAAGTACAGTTAAGAATCAAGCTTTTGCAGCAACTTATGAGTGGAGGCCTAGAATGTTCTATGATGTTTTGACTTGCAGTGTAGCATTTGAGTGAAAGATGAGAAAGGACCTCGTATTCGTACAAGGATTAGCAGAATGGGAATATCAGTTGAGGGTGCGAATGTGCGCACAAGGAATGCATGAAATGGTTCATGGGATTTGGGACAGCATCTCGTAGTTCCAGGTCACTCGGGGTGCGTGCGGATGGAGTGTGTTATGTTTTGAAATGAGTTATTACTAAGATAATCAGGGTAAATCAAAGGAAGATATATTGCTTAACCACAGTTGAGTTGCATATTGGTGGTAGAGGTTAGTTCCTTCAACGTGATCAAGTTATGCATGTGAATTGTGGCGGTATGTGTGAGGCTTGTCGGTCCCCGTAATTAATATTGTTCAGAAGCATTCTTCTGTTATAGCCTGTTTTGTGTAGGTGGATCCCAGAAGGGCTAGGGTGGCTTAGACCACTACTTGGAGATGCGCATATTCTTCGATTATGAGAATGTAACTGTGTGTTGCTATGGTTCTCCAGAAGTGAGTCTAGTGAAAAGCATTATGTGATGAAGTGTTAAACTATTTGTGGTTTCAGATTTATACTGAAAAAAATTCATGTCCTGTCGTATATCAGCAAGTAGGGTACAGCGAGTGGTATGAAATTTGAAGTGAGGATCAAAGTTGCAGTTCGGTGTTGGTAAGGATGTCATGACCTCGGATGATCAGGGAAGGAGTTTTGATGTTTAAAGCAAGTTGGTATTGTCTGCAGCGTCGCCTGAGAACGGTGTTCTGTGAGAAAGGCTTTGCATCCTAGTTAAGGATTCTTGATCGCTTTTCAGCATTAGTGCGGTCGGTGGTTTAGATGTACGGACCGGTTATGTATTTTGAAGGATTGTGGGAGCGTGTCCCACATGAAGATTGTATAAGTGTGAAATGTAGTCACTCGATTGATTTAAAATTTAAACCAAGTATGAGGATTGTGGTAATATCATTAATTTGAGAACTTTTGCTTGGAGGGCACTCTGTTTATTGGGTTATGTACTTTGGAGGTTCGCTCCGGTTATGAGGGTTGTTCTTATGAGTTACGAGGAAAAAGGGAGTTATTATGGAACTTTGAAAGGTTATTAGCCTAGTTTGTGCAATTAGAAATCGGCTTGAGATCAGTGGATTGATTTATATGTGAACAAAGGCTTATATCATGTCAGACGTGTTCATCTCAACAATACGCTCCTCAAGGAAGGGAGTCGGGGTGTTATTTTGTTGTCAGCTATTTCATGTAATGATGTATTGCGTAGTGTGAGTTGTGAGACGGCTTGGTGAATTTCTTATGTGTTGAGGTTCCGCATAGAGATGAGGTTATATGAGCAGGATGGCTCTTGAGGTTCAGATCATATATCGCACTTTAATTGTGCTCGAGTTTGTGGATTATAGCGTTATATGTCTCCCCATGGAATGGTATTATACACTTAGCGTGTTTATGACTGATATTCAGTATTTTGTTGTAATGAGCAATCTAGCTCGGTGCGTATCTCCTTGTGCGAGTTTTATGGATGGATTGGGTGGCACGCTGCCATGGTTATGATTGCTCGGATCGGGTTGCGTGCTGCAACAATATGATGTTAACTACAGTTCCCTATATCTATTTATTGTGTCCTGGTTCCTATTTTCTGAATAAAGCTCATATTATTTGCATGCCCATGTCGCATGTATGATTCGCTAGCGGGGTATTTGTTTTATTAAGTCGACCGCATTGCATGAATGATTCGCGAGCGGTGTAGTTGAATTTCCTTCTCGAAGTTTGCTTTTCTTTATATAGCATTCGTTATGGTAACCTATTAGCACATTGTAGCATCAAATGAGACTTTTGATTATGTTCGGGGTGGCTTGTTTCCTAAACAGTTCGTACTGGTTGAGACGAGGTCATTGGATTTAGGATCAGTGCAATCTGACTATATCGAGCATGTTAAGGAGCAAAGATCATTATTTGGTTCAGAGTGAGGTAATGCTTCTTATCAGAAGTATAAAATCAATGATTAGTTGATTCGGCGGTTGATTATGAATTTCTGCACATCTCTTCCGTTGTGGCGGCATTGTAAGAGTTAGAGTAAGACCTGTGTATGTCAGGGGGTGCAATGGGAGCATCAAATTCGTGGAATTTTGACTAAGTTGATCAGAAAATGTTATTGTGGTCCGATGAATAAAGTGATGCTAGGTTTGAATTCAGCAAAGTTATGCAGCCATGTTTGGGTACAACGTGTAGTAATTGATATAGTGATCTTGTGTTGGAAACATGTCGGGCATAAAATTTCGGAGGTTAGAATTGGGCTCTAAGGCTTATTTGCTTGAATAAAAGGGGAATATCTTTATAATTGATCGAGCTGATGTGCTCACCTGAGTTGTGGTAGCACGAGAAGTTGCATGAGAAGTTAAACAGTGATTTCAGACAACTTCAGTGTAGTTCTCAGCACGTTCGAGGACGAACGTATGTTTAAGTGGGAGAGAATGTAACGATCCGACCGGTTGTTTTGAGATCTAGCTCATTATTCAGCAGTCTGAGGCCATGAACATCTTCATCTTAGGTATTATGACTTGGACGCGTGGTCTAAATTACGTTTCGGAAAGTTCAGAGTTGATTTGGAAAGAGAATTCTCATTTCGGAAGCTTAAAGTTGAATGAATTAACTAGGATTAGAATTTTGAGTAAACGACCTTGGAATTGGGATTTTAAAGTTCCAGCAAGTTCGTGTCATGATTTATGACTTGGGCATATGCCCGGATCGGATTTTGGATGACCCGGGAGCATTTTGGTGCCTATTATGGAAAGTAGCATTTTGAAAGAAATTTCATAAGTTTGGCTTATGGTGCATTTCAATGTTATCGATATTCGTTTGGGATTCCTAGTCTGTGAATAGCTACGTATGGTGATTCTGAAGTTGGGAGCGCAGTCGGAAGTAAATTCGGAGGTCTGTAGGTCATTTTGGAGCCATTTGGCTAAAGACAGAAATTTAAAGGTTTTTGAGAAGTTTGACCGGATGTGGACTTTTTGATATCGAGGTCGGAATCTAATTCCGAAAGTTGGAGTAGGTCCGTAATGTCGAATATGACTTGTGTGCAAAATTTGAAGTCATTCGGACGTGATTTGATAGGTTTAAACATCAGAAGTAGAAATTTGAAATTCTAAAGTTCATAATGTTCGGATTGGAGGTCGATTCGTGGTTTTAGCGTTGTTTGATATGATTTGAGGCCTCGAGCATGTCCGTAACACTTTTTGAGACTGGTTGGTATTATTGGTTGGGGTCCCGGGGGCCTCGGGTGGATTCCGGGTGGCTAACGGATCGAAACATAGAATTTTGAGATAGCTGGTTGGTGGTATAACCGCTTCTGCATTGGGTTAACTGCAGGAGCGGTACCGCAGAAGCGAGAAAGGGAACTACATAAGCGGTTGGAGGTGAAGGGAGCGGGGACCGTAGATGCGGTCATATTTCCGCAGAAGCAGGACTGCACCTGCGGAAGAGAAGCACAGATGCAAATTTTGTGCAGGGGCTTGTGGATTGCAGATGCGGTCAAGGTTCTACAGAAGCGGGACCGCACCTGCGGAAGGAGATGCGTAGAAGTGAAAAAGGGAGTCCTGGGAAGGACCGTAGATGCGATGCTTGGGCCGCACCTACGGAACTGTAGAAGCGGTAGTAAATGTTTTAAATTCAGGAATTTGCCATTCTTCTCCCATTTTTCACTTGGCATGGGCAATTTTGGGGGAGCTTCAAGAGGGGAATTTCGTCATTGACGTCACGGTAAGTCATCCCCCAACTATTTTGAGTTAAATGCATCAACTATGTACGGATTTGAGCATGAAATTTGTAGAAAACTTGGGGTTTGGGGGCAAACCTAGAAAATTAATATTTTTGGAATTTGACCACGATTTAGGGAATGAAATTAAGAGAAAATCATATATTTGAGTTCGTGAGTTCATGAGTAAACTTTATCTTTGAGAAATTTCAGAATCCGGGCATGTGTGCCCAAGGGCATTTTTGTCAATCTTTTGATCGGGGTTAGGAATTATTATAAATTAGATTGTAATGAATAATTGAGCATATATTAATGGATTTGCGTAATCATTGGCTAGTTTTGGAGCATTTTTGCATCAGTTTGAGTCTTCAAAAGGGCGTGGAATGCCTGTTATGGAACTTCGGAGCGAGGTGAGTCTCCTTTCTAACCTTGTAAGAGGGAATTGTCCCCATAGGTACAATAATTGGTTATGGGCTACGTACACACGAGGTGACGAGAGTCCGTGCGTAGCTACTATTATGCTATTGTCCGGGTAGTTTAGGACCCAAGAGCTTGTTATACTTGGATTGTTTGTTAACTTATTGACAGCTTGAATTGCTTAAATCACATTGAATTAGTAAGTGAATTTCTATACTTATTAAACTTCATTTTCTTAAATGTTTAAAATAGGATTAGCGTTCTTTGGAGAATTTGCTCCATGTGGACTTCTTGGTTGTATGATTGTGTGTGTTTATTTTTGGAGCGGGCCGAACACCTCGGCAGATTAAATAGATGCATCTATGGTTCGCGTCGTTCGACCCTCGGCATTGTACAATTTACATTTCTGTTGGAGCGGACCGTCGACCTCGGCATGATATACGCATGCTTGCATTGCTTGCCTGAAATATTAAATGTTGATATTGCCTTTTTATGGTCTAATGTAAATTGATAAAGATTTTTGAAAAGTAAATCTTGAAAATCCTTATTAATTGATAAATTTGTTTACCTATTTACCGGCTTGTGAGTTAGAACTTCTATATAAATCTATGATTTCTGCACATGTTATTATATTATCATTCTACCACTAGCAAGTGTTAAATTCGACCTCCCGTCTCTACTTCTTCGAGATTAGACGGGATACTTGCTGAGTACACGTTATTTTCGTACCCATACTACACTTCTGTGCATTTTTGTTGCACGGGTATATGTAACTCTAGCGGCCTCCTAGGCGTAGATGCACGGATGATCTGGGACTAGGTGAGTAGCATTATTCGAGGCGGTCCACAACTAGTATAGTCCCTTCCAGTATATTGTATTTACCTTTTGTCCACTGTATTCCGGACGGATGTTGTATCTTATTTCCTTATCAGTAGATGCTCATGCACTTGTGACACCGGGTTCTGGGATGGTTTTGAAATATTTTGTACTAAATGCTTATTATTTAATTTGAATTGAAGCAGCTATTTTTTTATTTATGAAAAATAGAAGGAAGATCTTAGTTTTCAAGATTGTTTTAAAACGAGAACCTCATCAAGTAATTTGGGTTGGCTTGCCTGACAGTAGTGTCCGGCGGGACCACAACCCTTGGTAGATTTTGGGTTGTGACAATATATATATATATATATATATATATATATATATATATATATATATATATATATATATATATATATATATATATATACACATACACGAAGTGTTAGTAACACATGGTCGGGTTATTTCAGGGATTTATACACTTGTAAATTGATTCATCGACTTATAACCTACTCAGATGCATCATTGAATATTAAAAATAAAATGTCTCGACTTATATATATATATAACACGCTTCGTTGTACAATTTTAACTACATATATAGCATGTAGAGTATATTTTAGTGTATTCATCTCTTGTATTATAAAAGTGTTAATGGATTACATATATATTATTTAGATAATAAATATAAAAGTGATTTTTAATTTTGACCTGAAAATAGACCAACTTTGGTCGCTAATTATCCAAAAATTAAAATTAGCAACCAAAGTTGGTCGCTAAATTTAAATAAGATTTATTTTTATTTAATATAATATTGAAAATAATAATATAATTGTTAAACGTTAGAACTGGGTCCCAGATTAGCGACCAAAGTTGGTCTCTGTCTGCTTCCCCTTTCGTCAGCGACCAACTTTGGTCGCTAATTTTAAATTATATTTATTTATATTTTATATTTTTTTAAAATAATTATATAATTATTAAAATTTTATAACTGGGTCCCAAATTAACGACCAAAGTTGGACTCTATCTGCTTTCCCTTTCGTAAGCGACCAACTATGGTCGCTAATTTTAAATTATATTTATTTATATTTTATAATTTATTTTATATAATAATATAATTATTAAAATTTTATAAGTGGCTCCCAGATTAGCGACCAAAGTTGGTCTCTATCTGCTACCCCTTTCGTAAGAGACCAATTTTGGTCACTAATTTTAAATCATATTTATTTATATTTTATAATTTTTTATATAATTATTAAAATTTTATGACTGGGTCCCACTGCTACCAAAGTTGGTCGCTAATTTCAATATTTATTTGACCAAGCAAGTCTGACCAATCCGATAAATATTTTGACCATATTATCAACCAAAAAGTGACCAACCTTGATCGCTAATATATTTAAAATAATTATTTAATAATTTTTTCCAATTTAGCGACCAACGTTGGTCGCTTTTCTAGACAGATCAATTTTGGTCGCAAATTGTTGGTCACTGTTNTATATATATATATATATATATATATATATATATATATATATTTATGTATCATTACAGATTTTGAAAAAAATGTATAAGTGTTTGTTGCTTAAAATAAATAAAACTTTATTAATTAATTAGATGAATTTTTTGCTTAAAGGTATCCAGCAAATTGACTTACAAAAATACATCATCGAAATGTTATAAATATTTCTATAAACTTCAAGCTACTCCATTGCATTATGTTGTATATGAAGTATATCTACATAGTACATTAGTGTCACGATCCGAATTTTCCACTCTCAGGAGTCGTGATGGCGCGTACTCGTAGAAGATAGGCAAGCCACGATCTTAGAAATCATTAACTCTTTTTTTTTAGTTCCTTTTTAACAAAATTAAATTAACAGGGAATAAACAATTAAATAACATCGGAATATGAAATTTAACGAAAGTATTAAATAATATATAAAACTAAAATATCCCGAAGACCAACACATGCCTCTAACAAGAACCTGGTGTCACAACATCTACGGACTGTCTAGGATTACTAATTGAAAGAAAAGAGCATAGTCTGTCTCGAGTACAAATGACAACAGAACATAAAAAAACTGAAAGAAGAGACGTCGGGCATGCGGACGCCATCAAGGCTACCTTAGAGTCTAAGTGAACTGAAGGATAGCTCCCAATCTACCATTGATGATCTTATGTTGCTCCGAGTTCTACACAAAGTGCAGAGTGTAGTATCAGTATAACCGACCCCATGTGCTGGTAAGTGTCGGGCCTTACCCCAGCGAGGTAGCGACGAGGCTAGGACCATACTCCAAATAAACCTATGCAGTTATATATATATATATATATATATATATATAGCGGAAAAATAAAGAAGAATATATAGTTTAGGTGGGAGGGGAACATGCTTCTAGGGAATAATAGGCAAAGTAGAATGTAACGACCCGACCGGTTATTTTGAGTTCTAGCGCTCCGTTTAGTAGTCTGAGG
This sequence comes from Nicotiana glauca, assembly GCA_026770625.1. Classification (NCBI taxonomy): domain Eukaryota; kingdom Viridiplantae; phylum Streptophyta; class Magnoliopsida; order Solanales; family Solanaceae; genus Nicotiana; species Nicotiana glauca. The sequence continues at coordinate 80,778 of MU726859.1, read as the reverse complement.
CCATGAGCAGCTTTGTTTCAAGTATTACGACTTGTACGCGTGGTCGAAATTGAATTTCCGGAAGTTCAGGGTTCATTTAGAAAGAAGATTCTCATTTCGGAAGCTTAAAGTTGAAAGAATAAACAGGGATTGGAATTTTGAGTAAACGACCTCGGAATCAGGATCTGAAGGTTCCAGCAGGTTCGTATGATGATTTTCGACTTGGGAGTATGCCCAGATCGGGTTTTGGATAACCCGGGAGTGTTTTGGCGCCTATTGTGGAAGTTAGCATTTTAGAAGAAATTTCATAAGTTTGGTTTAAAGTGCATTTCAGTGTTATCGATGTCCCTTTGGAATTTCGAGACTCGGAGTAGCTCCGTATGGTGATTCTGGAGTTGGGAGCGCGATCGGAAGTGAATTCGGAGGTACGTATGTCATTTTGAAGCCATTTGGCTAAAGATAGAAATTTGAAGGTTTTTGAGAAGTTTGACCAGAAGTGGACTTTTTGATATCGGGGTCGGAATCTGATTCCGAAAGCTAGAGTAGGTCTATAATGTCAAATATGACTTGTGTGCAAAATTTGAGGTCAATCGGACGTGATTTAATAGGTTTAAACATCGGAAGTAGAAGTTTGAAATTTCAAAGTTCATAAAGCTTGAATCGGGGTGTAATTCATGGTTTTAGCATTGTTTGATATGATTTGAGGCCTCGAGCAATTCCGTAAAGTGTTTTGGGATTGGTTGGCTGATTTGGTTGAGGTCCCAGGGGCCTCGGGTGAATTCTGGGTGGTTAACGGATTGACTCCGGAGTTTGATGAGGAGGTTAGGGTTGCTGCTTCTGGTATTTCCGCTTCTGCAGATTTGGGACCGCAGAAGAGGCCCCCCAGAAGGGAAGAATAAGCCACAGAAGTGGCTGGAGGTGGAGCAGCCCAGGACCGCAGAAGCGGCCCAAGATCCGCATAAGCAGAACCGCATATGCGGTGGGCCGTCCGCAGAAGCGGAAATTGGGCTGGAGCCCAGGACCGTAGAAGCAACATTTTTTACCAAATAAACGGAAATAATTCCGCAAAAACGGAAATAGCTGGGGCAGAATGGTTGTTTTAAAATCGAATTTTTGGCCATTTCTCTAATATTTTTCATGGCTTGGGTGATTTTGGGGAGCTTCAAGAGAGGGTTTTTATCATCAATGATAAGGTAAGTCATGCCCACCTATCTTGAGTTAAATAAATCAAATGTGTATGGATTTCAGCATGAAATTTTGTAGAAATAGTTGAGGTTTTAGTAGGAAGACCTAGAAATTTTATTCTTGGAATTTAACCACGATATTGAGTATGGAATTTGGAGGAAATTATATATTTGAGTTCCTAAGGTCATGAGCAAAGTTTATCTTCGAAAATTTCGGATTCCGGGCACGTGTGTCTAAGGGATTTTTTGTCAACTTTTCGTTCGGGGTTAGGAATTATTACAAATTGGGTTGTAAAGTTTAATTGACCATATATTAATGGGTTTGTACAATCATTGACTAGTTTTGGAGCATTGTGCGTTGGTGCAAGTTTTCGGAGGAATGTAAAATGCCGGTTATGAGACTTCGGAGCGAGGTGAGTCTCCTTTCTAACCTTGTAACAGGGAATTGTCCCCATAGGTGAAATAATTGATTATGTGCTCCTATATGTGTGGGCTACATACGCACGAGGTGACGAGAGTCCGTGCGTAGCTACTATTATACTATTGTCCGGGTAGTTAGGACCCATAAGCATGTTATACTTGGATTATTTATGAATCTATTGATAGCTTGAATTGTTTAAATCACTGTGGATTGGTAAAGGAATTTTAAAAGATATTAAACATCATTTTTCCTGAATTGTTAAAAAGAGAAATTGTCTTATTTGGATAAATATCCCCGATATTGGCAACTTGAGCATGTATTTTATGTGTACCTGTGTCGGATGCATGATTCGCGAGCAGGGTATGTGTTTGTTTATGCAACGGGCCAAACGTCTCGACAGATTAAATAGATGCATCTCTGGTTCGGTCCGTTCGACCCTCGGCAGTGCACATTTTACATTCTTGTTCGATCGGGTCGTCGCCTCGGTGTGATTTGCGCTTGTTATTTGTCGCTTGAGGATTTTTAAACGTGAAATTTCCCCTTTGTGTCTTGATATAAACTGATGAAATAATAAAGAATAAACCTTGAAAGCCCCTGATTATTTGTTGAAGGTGTTTACCTATTTTCTGGCTTCACGAATTTAAACTACTATATAAATCCATGGTTTCCTTACATTTTAGTATATTGTTAATTGACCTCTAGTAAGTGTTGGAGTTGACCATCTCGTCTCTGATTCTTCGAGTTTAGGTGGGATACTCATTGAGTACACGATGGTTACGTACCCATACTACACTTCTATGCATTTTTGTTGCACAGGTATATATATACCTCTAGCAGCCTACTGAGCGTAGCAGCACAAATGATTCTGGGACTAGGTGAGTTGCATTGTTCGAGGCGACCCGCAGCTAGTGTAGTTCCTTTCAGCATTTTTATATTTATTTCCTGTCCACTGTATTTTGGACACATGTTGTATTTTATTTTCCTTATCAGTAGATGCTCATGCACTTGTGACACCGGGTTTTGGGATGGTTTTTTTGAAAGATGTGTACTACTATTTATTACTTAATTTGAATTAAAGTAGAGATTGTTTTAACTATGAAAAAAATGGAAGGAAAAATCCTATATTTTCAAAGGTATTAAAAGAGAATTTAATTGAAAATTATCTGGCTTGCCTGACAGAGGTGTCCGGCGCCACCACGACCCTTAGTGGATTTGGGTTGTGACAATATGGTATTAGAGCACTAGGTTCTCGTCTGTCTCACGAGTCATGAGCAAGTCTAGTAGAGTCTCGCGAATCGGTATAGAGACGTCTGTACTTATCCTCGGGAGGCTACAAGGCTGTTAGGAGTACTTCCCTTCTTGATTTCGTTATCGTACGGTTCAATTCCTTTAAGCCTTATACCTTTGATTTCTTCCTGCTCAATCTTACGCAAGCGCTTGTTATAAATCGAAATTTGAAGAATTGAAACGGCACTAAAAATGTGGTGCGGGATGATTCTCCCGGTATAGTTGATTGGACTAATATAGTCGCCTTACGGAAGGATATTCTAGTGTTCAGCTCAGTGACATAACTTCTAAGAGCCTTGAGGCTAGGCACAGGTTGCCACGATGCTTATGAGCGATTATTCCGCAATATTGGTGTGATGGTAGGATGTTTGCCCATACGTCATGGCAGTAAATGAATTGAATGGAGGTTTACTCAGTGTGTAATCAAGGGATTCAGTATTTATTCCCGGTAGGGAAAGGCAGTCGGACTAAGAGTATCCAGATGAGGACTGGTGGGGGTAATGAGACTTGGTATTTGCAAGCGTGGTGGAGCTCCCTTTTATCAGAGAGTGTCGTGGTCCTGATTGAACGTACTAAGTTTGTTGGTGTTACAATCTGCTACAATTCGCCTTTATGGCAAGATATTGTGAAATAGTATTGGAAATACAATTGTCAGATATCGCATGGTGTCTTGGTTTAAGATCGAATCAGAATTCCTAATGTTGACGGATCGATAAAGATGACCTTTGGAAAGGTTTAAAATTTAGCAGCCATTGTGGGTTCAAGTGCCGCAAAGATAGAGTTTATTTAAGGCATCAAATGAGAAGCAAAGTTTGAGAAAAGACGTGTGGAAAGGGTCAGGTGGTGTCAAAATTTCCTAGCAGGCCAGGTATATGAAGCAACGGTCAAGTGGGTGATTAAAAAATCGAGTTTGCCCAAAGTGGGAGAGTGCGGATGTTGCATATGGGCTTGGTAGTAGGATGACTATGCGTCAAAGGAGAGTTTGGAATGATCTGGGATTTTAGCGACTGGCCATTGAAGTCTGTGGATGTAAATTGAAGTGTGGTCCATTATGCGGCAGGAGATTTGGTATAACGGGAAGGAGCTGCTTGAAATGAAGAAGGACGCAGCATAACTATGAATTTGGAAAGGTGTTGTCACACATTTAATTGATGTCCACCAGGAGTGAACAGACTTGTGCAGCTAGAGAGTGAGCTCGGACTCAGGAGGGGTTGTTGATGTCGTAGTGATTGTACCCCATGTAGCAATGTTGGAAGATGCCAGGGAGTGATTTCTACTGGTGGGGTATTCCTGTGAGCAGGTTAGAAGTGGTGTGGTTGGCGAGGCTTCTGCAAAGAGTTCTACTGGTTATGCAACAAAGGGAATTGTTGTGTGAATGTTGTTAATCATTTAGAGTATCAAATTGGGTTTCTACGGTAATATATCGAGAATGCTGGCGATTGATTGTGCAAGGTTATGTCAATAAGAGATTAAGAACCCTGGTGAATTCTAGAGTTTTGTAATAGTGGTTTCGAGCTAAGTGGGAGAGTCCCACCGTCTATGATTGGGTTGCATGGTTAACTACTTGCGAAGTTTCTGTAGATTAGCATATTGATGGGTTATTTCAGCTACGGGAAAGGAACATAAGTGGTAATTTGAGCAAATGAATTATTAAAGGTGTGTTATTGTTGGCCTTATTGGCCCATGTTCAGACTTGAGGAGTGATTCTATCGGGTCCTCCGTTGAGAATCATGGAGTTGATTATATTCGGGCCAACGCATAGAGGATTGCTCTTGACACTGGTCCTAGCGGATTCAAAGAGGTAAAGTATGGTGCCTAATGGTTTCGATCCTATAGGTACTGTCAAGAACCAAGCTTGATAGTGGCCTATAAGAAGAGGCGCAGAATGTACTTTGATGTTTGGCCTGCGGTGTAGCAATGGGGAGGTACGAAATGGTTCATGGGATTTGAGGCAGCAGGGTCTCGTGGTTCAAGGTCACTTGGGATAAGTGCGGATGAAGTATGTTATGCGTTGAATGGAGTTGGTATTATTTATAAGGCAATCAAGGATAAATTGGAAGAATATAGATTTGTTAGCCATAGTTGAAATGGAATATTGGGCAAGCGATCAGTTCATTCAGCGTGATCAAGTTGTGTGTATGATTTGTGGCGGTACGTGTGAGGCTTATCGGCCACCGTAATTGATGTTATTCAGAAGCATTCTTCTGTTATGGCTTGTTAAGTGGAAGCGGATTCAGGAAGGGCTATGGTGGATTGGACCACTACTTGCCGATTTGCATAATCTACGGTTATAGGAATTTACCTGTGTCTTGCTATGATTCTCCTGAAGTGAGTTAAGTGCAAAGTTCTTACATGATGAAGTGTTAAAATATTAATGAATTCGGAGTTACGATAAAAACAATCGTGTCCTATCATATGTTGGCACGTTGGGTGCAGTGAGTAGCGTGGAAATTCGAAGTGAGGATCGAGGTTGTAGTTTGGTGCTGGTAAGGATTTCACGAGCTCGGATGAGCAAGAAGAGGGTGGAATGTTTAAAGTAATTTGGTATTGTATTCAGCGTCACCGTAGATCGATGTGTTGTGAAAGAGGCTTTGCATTCTGGTTAAGGATTCTTGATCGCTTCTCAGCGTTAGTGTGGATGATGGTTTAGATGTGCGAACCCATTATTTATTTCGGAAGATTGTGGGAACGTGTTCCACGGGAAGATTGTACCAGTGTGGCATGTAGCCACTTGTTTGACTAAAGATTTAAATCAAGTAAGAGGAATTTGGGTAATATCATTACTTTGAGAATTTATGCCTGAAGGGCACTTTGCTTATTAGGTTATGAACCGAGGAGGTTTTATCTGGTTATGACGGTTGTTCTTGTGTGTTATGAGAAGAGGGAAATTAGTATGGACCTTTGAAAGGTTTTTGGCTTAATTTGATGTGATCATGATTGACTTGAGGCTCTATGACAGTCTAGTTGTGTTCATTTCAGTAATGCGCTCCTTATGGAGTAGTTAGGGTGTCATCTCGTTGTCCGATATTTCATGAAGTGATACATTGCGTTGTGTGATTTGTGAGACGGCCTGAGAAATTGTGTATGTGTTGAGGACCCGCGTGGGAATGTCGTATTATCAACAAAATGGCTCTTGAGATTCAGATCTTGTACCGCACCTCATTTGTGCTTGAGTTTTGTAGCCTATAGAGCTATGTGTTTTCTCAGGGATGGTATTATGCACTTAGCGTGCTTGCGATCGAAATTCGGTATTTTTATTTGTAATGAGCAGAGTTAGCTCGAAGTGCAATCTCTTTATGTGAGATCTATGTATGGATCGGGTCGCACGCCACCATGGGTATGTTATTTGGATCGGGTGGCACGCCGCCATGGTTATGTTGTGAGGATCGGGTGGCACGCCGCCATGGTTATGTTGTGAGGATCGGGTGGCACGCCGCCATGGTTATGCTGTGTGGATTGGGTTGCGTGCCACAACAGTGTGATGTTGAGTATAGTTTTCTATATGCTATTTTTGTATGTCTTGCTTCCTATTTTTTCTAAGGAAAGTCCTTATTAGTGCGAGAGTTAGGTAATTCCTTCCAGGGTTCATTTTCCTTTGTATCGCGTTCGAATTGGTGACCTATTGGCGCATGGTAGAATCATATGAGACTTTTGATAATGTCTGTGGTGGCTTATTGCCTGAGCAGTTGTATCGGATGAGACGAGATCCCTTGATCTAGGATCAGTGCAATCCGGCTATATGAAGTATGTTATGGAAGTTAGACCATTATTCGGTTCAGAATGAGGTGATGGTTTTGTCAGGGGTTACAGACCTAATGATTTGTCGACTCACCAGTTGATTATGAATTTCTGCATATCTCTTCCGTCGTGGAGGTATGGTAAAGGTTAGGGTAAGACCTGTGTATGTCATGGGGTGCAATGGGAGTAGTGGATTCGTGGAATTTCAACTAAGTTGATAAGAAAGTGTTATTGTGGTCTGGTGAGTAAAGTGATGCAAGGTGTGAATTCAACTAAGGTATATAGTCATGTTTGGGTACAACGAGTAATGATTGATACGGTGATCGTATGTTGGAAACAGGTCTGGCATAGAATTATGGATGTTGGAAATTGGGCTACAAGACTAATTTGCTTGAATAAAAGGGAATATCTTCAGAAATTATCGAGTTGATGTGCTCAACTGAGTTGTGGCAGCACAGGAAGGTGCATGAGAAGTTAAACAGTGATTTCAGACTACATCAGTGTAATTCTTAGCACATTCGAGGACAAACATATGTTTAAGTGGGAGAGAATGCAACGACCCGACCGGTCATTTTGAGTTCTAGCACTCTGTTTAGCATTTTAAGGCCATGAGCAGCTTCGTTTCAAGTATTACGACTTGTACGCATGGTCAGAATTGAATTTCGGGAAGTTCAGGGTTGATTTGGAAAGAGGATTCTCATTCCGGAAGCTCAAAGTTGAAAGAATGAATAGGGATTGGAATTTTGAGTAAATGACTTCAGAATCAGGATCCGAAGGTTCCAGCAGGTTCGTATGATGATTTCAGACTTGGGCTTATGCCCAGATCGGGATTTGGATAACCCGAGAGTGTTTTGGTGCCTATTGTGGAAGTTAGCATTTTAGAAGAAATTTCATAAGTTTGGTTTGAAATGCATTTCAGTGTTATCAATGTCCGTTTGAAATTTCGAGACTAGGAGTAGCTCCGTATGGTGATTCTGGAATTGGGAGCGCGATCGGAGAGAATTCGGAGGTCCGTATGTCATTTTGAAGCCATTTGGCTAAAGATAGAAATTTGATGGTTTTTTAGAAGTTTGACCAGAAGTGGACTTTTTGATATCGGGGTCGGAATCCGATTCTGAAAGTTAGAGTACGTCCGCAATGTCAAATATGACTTGTGTTCCAAATTTGAGGTCAATAGGACGTGATTTGATAGGTTTAAACATCGGAAGTAGAAGTTTGAAATTTCGAAGTTCATAAAGCTTGAATCGAGGTGTAATTCATGGTTTTAGCGTTGTTTCATATGATTTGAGGCCTCGAGCAAGTTCGTCACGTATTTTGGGATTGGTTTGCAGGTTTTGTTGGGGTCCCGGGGGCCTTAAGTGAATTTCGGATGGTTAACGGGTCGAGTACGGAGTTTAAAGAGGGGGCTGGGGCTGTTGCTTCTGATATTTCCGCTTTTGCGGATCTGGGACCGCAGAAGCGGCCCTGCAGAAGCGAAGAAGAAGCTATAGAAGCGGCTGGAGGTGGAGCAGCCCAGGACCGCATAAGCGGCCCAAGATCCGTAAAAGCAGAACCGCATATGCGGTGGGCCGTCCGCAGAAACAGAAATTGGGCTGGAGCCCAGGACCGCAAACACGGCATTTTTGACCGCAAAAGTGGAACCGCATAAGCGGAAATAGTTCTGCAGAAGCGAAAATAGTTAGGGCATAATGGTTGTTTTAAAATCGCATATATTTGGCCATTTCTCTCATATTTTTCATGGCTTGGGTGATTTTTGGGGAGCTTCAAGAGAGGGTTTTCATCATCAATGATAAGGTAAGTCATCCCCACCTATCTTGAGTTAAATACATCAAATGTGTATGGATTTAAGCATGAAATTTTGTAGAAATAGTTGGGGTTTTAGTAGGAAGGCCTAGAAATTTTATTCTTGGAATTTAACCACGATATTGAGTATGGAATTTGGAGGAAATTATATATTTGAGTTCCTAAGGTCATGTGCAAAGTTTATCTTCGAAAAATTTCGGATTCCGGGCACGTGGGCCTAACGGCATTTTTGTCAACTTTTTGTTCGGGGTAAGGAATTGTTACAAATTGGGTTGTAAAGTTTAATTGAGCATATATTAATGGGTTTGTATAATCATTGACTAGTTTTGGAGCATTCTCCTCGGCGGAATGTAGAATGCCAGTTATGAGTCTTCGGAGGGACGTGAGTCTCCTTTCTAACCTTGTAAGATAATCATTGACTAGTTTTGGAGCATTCTCCTCAGAGGAATGTAGAACGCCAGTTATGAGTCTTCGGAGCGAGGTGAGTCTCCTTTCTAACCTTGTAAGAGGGAATTGTCCCCATAGGTGAAATAATTAATTATGTGCTCCTATATGTGGGGGCTACGTATGCACGAGGTGACGAGAGTCCGTGCGTAGCTACTATTATTCTATTGTCCAGGTAGTTAGGACCCATAAGCATGTTATACTTGGATTATTTGTGAATCCATTGATCGTTTGAATTATTTAAATCACCTTGGATTGGAAAAGGAATTTAAAAAGAGATTAAACATCATTTTTCCTGAATTTTTAAAAAGAGAAATTGTCTTATTTGGATAAATATCCCCGATGAATTCTTAATTGGCTACTTGAGCATGTATTTTATGTGTACCTGCGTCGCATGCATGATTCGCGAGCAGGGTATGTGTTTGTTTATGGAACGGGCTGAACGCCTCGGCAGATTAAATAGATGCATCTATGGATCGGGCTGTTCAACCCTCGGCAGTGCACATTTTACATTCCTATTGGATCGGGTCGTCGCCTCGGTGTGATTTGCGCATGTTATTTGTCGCTTGAGGATTTTTAAACGTGAAATTTTCCCTTTGTGGCTTGATATAAACTGATGAAATAATAAAGAATAAACCTTGAAATCCCCTGATTATTTGTTGAATGTGTTTACCTATTTTCTGGCTTCGCAAATTAAAACTACTATATACATCCAAGGTTTCCTCACATTTTAGTATATTGTTAATTGACCTCTAGTAAGTGTCGGAGTTGACCATCTCGTCTCTACTTCTTCAAGTTTAGGTGGGATACTCATTGAGTACACGTTGTTTACGTACTCATACTACACTTCTGTGTATTTTTGTTGCACATGTATATATATATATCTTAGTGGCCTACTGGGCATAGCTGCGCGGATGATTCTGGGACTAGCTGAGCTGCATTGTTCGAGGCGACCCGCAGCTAGTGTAGTTCCTTTCAGCATTTTTATATTTATTCCCTGTCCACTGTATTTCGGACAGATGTTGTGTTTTATTTTCCTTATCAATAGATGCTCATGCACTTGTGACACCGGGTTCTGGGATGATTTTTTTAAACAATGTGTACTAGTAGTTATTACTTAACTTGAATTGAAGTAGAGATTGTTTTAATTAAGAAAAAAAGGAAGGAAAAATCCTAGATTTTCCAAGGTATTAACAGAGAATTTAATTGATAATTTAGTTGGCTTGCCTGACAGAGGTGTCCGGCGCCACCACGGCCCTTAGTGAATTTTGGGTCGTGATATAGAATCCCAAGAGAGTTATAAGGAAACCAAATCCATTCTTAACAAGAATAAGGAAAACAAAAATAGATTTCACTTTCTTTTCAAATATCGGTGCAGGCGTGTAACCCGATCCCATTTCTCATATCTTGTGGTAGGCATACCACTCGCTCCCATTTCTCATATCTTGTGGTAGGCGTACCACCCGTTCCCATTTTATTATATCTCATGGTAGGCATACCACCCGCTCCCATTTCATCATATCTCGTGGTAGGTGTACCACCCGCTCCCATTTCACTATAACTTGTGGTAGGTGTACCACCCGCTCCCATTTCAAGTCAACACAAAGTCATAATAAAATCCTGACAAGGGAACAAAAGCAACATAATAATAATTTTCTGGCAAGGGAACAACAATATCAAAACAACCATACCGGCAAGGGAAAATTAGCTATAACCAATCCTAGCTCAACTCTTACTCAGCTCAATTAATACCAGTACTCAAGCATAAATAAAGTCCATGAGAATAAACAAAATCTTTACTCAATAACAAGAGTCATCAATATCAAGCATCCGAAGTGTCATTTAAGAACACAACAACTATCAATTTAAGACTCACGGTCATACTCGACACCAACGTATAGATACTCGTCATACGTCATACGTCATACTCAAGAAGAAGCAAATAGCAAATATCACTCAATTCCTAATCCCTCAAATTAGGGTTAGACCGGACACTTACCTCAGTGCCTTGAACACATCTCAAGTCGCAATTATAGCTTTACCCCTCGATTCCACCGCTAATTCTCTCATATCTAATCACAAATTACTTAATTACATCAATAAACACTAAATGAATCAACCCCAATGCATGAAAATGAGTTTTCCAAAGTTTTACCCAAAAATTCAAAAATTGCACCCGGGCCCACGTGGTTAAAACCCGAGGTTCGAACCAAAATCCGATTTTTGAAAATCCTAGGTTCTACCCGAAACACCCAATTTCCCCAATGAAAATCTTTGATTTTAGGTTGAAATCATGTTAGAAGATGTTAGTGATTGAAAGAAATGAGTAAAAACTAACTTACAATCGATTGGAAAAAGACTTGTTCTTGGAAAATCGCACAAAGGAGTTGTGTTTTGAAAAAGATGTGAAAAATGACTTAAAATCGGCTAAGTATAGAAAAATGCAGGTCTCAGTTATGGGAAATGCGAACAGAGGTTCACAATTGCAAACCCCGACCTTTGTAGATATGGGAATTGCGAAGCTTGGTTCGCATTTGCGAACACTTCTAAAATTACGGACCTTCGCATTTGCGAGATCAGTGTCGCATTTGCAATAGTCGCATTTGCGACATATTGATCACATTTGCAAGGTCTGGACAATATGGGAGGTTTCGCATTTGCGAAGACTAATCTCGTATTTGCGAGGAAAGGGCAGACCTGAGATGTTTGCAAGGCAGCCTTCGCATTTGCGAGCTCACATTTGCGAAGCAAATGCGAAGCCTGCAGGTCTGTTCATACAAGCAAATTTTTAAGTTCAAAAATGCACCCTGTGGCCTATCCAAAACTCACCCGAGCCCTCGGGTCTCCAAACCAAATATAGACACAACCTCAAAAATATCCTACGGACTTATTCGTGCGATCAAATCACCAAAATAACATTATAAACATCGGATTAAACCTCAAAATCCATGAATTCTTTCAAACTTCATAAAAAATCAATTTTTCCAATTTAGGTCCGAATCACGTCAAACAACGTCCGTTTTCACCAAATTTCATAGAAACGTCTTAAATCATATATAAGACCTGCACCGGGTATCGGAACCAAAATACGGGCCCGATACCCTCAGGTTATAATCAAATTTCATTTCAAAACCTTATAAACAATTTTTAAAAACAATTTATTTCAAAAATTCATTTCTCGGGCTTGGGAACTCGGAATTCAATTTCAGGCATACGCCCAAGTCCCGTATTTTCCTACGGACCCTCCAGGACCGTCAAATCATGGGGTCGTGTCTGTTTACCCAAAACATCTCCACGATGCACCGTGTCTCTAAAGATACACAAATGGGGATCATCATATTGCCGATCACGGATACGCTCCAATAATGAATATCGAACGATCGTGCAAGCTAACACTCGACTGGATTCAGAAACATCCAGTCTCATGAACTGATAAAGCCTGAACATCCAAATCAAGCGGCCTCTCACCAACTAGAATATAAGCAAGACTACCCATACTGGCTGACTTCCTACTCAAAGCATTAGCCACCGCATTGGCCTTTCTCAGATCATATAAAATGGTGATATCATAATTCTTCAACAACTCCAACCACCTCCTCTGCCTCAAATTCAACTTCTTTTTCTTGAATAAATACTGAAGACTCTTATGATCTGTGAACACCTCACATGCCACATCATACAGATAATGCCTCCAAATCTTCAATGCGTGAACTATGGCTACCAACTCCAAATCATGAACCGGATAGTTCTTCTCATGAATCTTCAACTGCCTTGAAGCATAGGCAATAACTTTTCCATCATTTATCAACACTGCTCCAAGCCAAACACAGGAAGCATCACAATAAACTATATAAGGCCCTGAACCTGTGGGCAAAACCAACACCGGTGTCGTAGTCAGAGCTGCCTTGAGCTTCTGAAAGCTTTCCTCACACTCATCCAACCATCTGAACTGGGCACCCTTCTGGGTCAATCTGGTCATCGGAGCTGCATTAGATAAAAATCCCTCCACGAACCGATGATAGTACCCTACCAACCCCAAGAAACTCCGAATCTCTGTAGTTGATGCTGGTCTAGGCCAGTTCTTCACTGCCTCAATCATATTTGGGTCCACCTGAATACCTTCTACTAATATAACATGACCCAGAAATGCAACTAAACTCAACCAGAATTCACACTTCGAGAACTTAGCATATAACCGACTATCCCTCAAAGTCTGAAGAACCACTCTAAGGTGCTGGTCGTGTTCCTCCTGGCTGCGAGAATATATCAATATATCATCAATGAAGACTATCACGAACGAGTCCAAATAAGGCCTGAATACTCGGTTCATCAAACCCATAAAAGTTGTTGGGGCATTTGTCAACCTGAATGACATAACCAAGAACTCATAATGCCCGTACCGAGTACGCAAAGCTATCTTAGGGACATCGGATGCCCTAATCTTCAACTGATGGTAGCCATATCGCAAGTCAATCTTGGAAAATACCTGGCACCCTGAAGCTGATTAAATAAATCATCAATCCTCGGCAACAGATACTTATTCTTGACTGTAACCTTGTTTAATTGCCGGTAATCAATATACATTCTAATTGACCCATCCTTCTTCTTAACAAATAACACCGACACACCCCAAGGCAAAACACTGGGTCTAATGAAACCCTTCTCAAGCAAGTCTTGCAACCGCTCCTTTAAATATTTCAACTCAGGCAACGCCATACGATACGACGGGATAGAAATGGGTTGAGTGCCCGATACCAGATAAATGCAAAAGTCAATATCCCTGTCGGGTGGCATACCCGATAGGTCTGAAGGAAATACCTTAGGGAACTCACAAACAACGAGCACGGAATCAATAGAGGGAACCTTAGCACTAGAATCAAGAACATACGCCAAATAGGCCAAACACCCCTTCTCGACCATACGTCAAGCCTTCACATAAGATATAACACTAGGGGTAGAATGACCAGGAGTCCCTCACCACTCTAAACAAGGCATACCCGGTAAAGCTACCTCCACCAAGTCTTGGCATGACAGTCCAAGATAGCATGGTAAGGTAACAACCTGGGCATCCCCAATATAATATCAAAGTCAACCATGTCAAAAAGCAACAAATATACACGAGTCTCAAAACCCCCAATAACCACAATACAAGAATGATGAACTCGATCGACCATAATAGAATCACCAATCGGTGTAAACACATAAACAAGAACACTCAATGGATCATAAGGTATGACCAGGTATGGGAAAAAATAAGATGACACATACGAATATGCATACCTCGAATCAAACAACAACGAAGCATCTCTATCACAAACCAAAACCGTACCTGTAATAACTGTATCTGAAGCCTTAGCCTCGGGCCTGGCCTGAAGAGCATAACATTGGGGATGGGCCCCACCATCCTGAACAACACCTCTAGGTCAGCCTGCTGCTAGCTGGCCTCCACTTCTAGCGGCCTGAGCTCCACCTTTAGTACCTCTATCTCCACCTCTAACACCTCTAACCCCAACCCTTGCTGGCTGGGCGGGCTGTGGAACACCTGGTGCCTTTACCATGACACGAGAACTCTTATGCTAAGAGCCACCTGGTGCGTGAGGGCAGTACCTAGCAATCTGCCTCGTGTCGCCACAAGTAAAACAAGCCCTCGGCTGCTGGGGCTGACGACCTTGGAAACTCTGAAGCGGTGGTTCAATGAAGGACTCCTAATCGAAATACTGCGTGTCACGACCCAAAATCCACTAAGGGTCGTGGTGGCGCCGGACACCTCTGTCAGGCCAGCAAACTAACTTATCAATAAATTTCTCTTTTAATACTTTTGAAAATCTATGGTTTTTCCTTCCATTTTTATAAATAAAAGTTCACTATTTGAATTCAAATTTAAATAATAATAACTAGTACAAATCCGGTGAAAATCATCCCAGAACCCGGTGTCACAAGTACATGAGCAACTACTCATAAGAGAAATAAAATACAATATCCGTCCGGAATACAATGGACGAAAAATAAATATAGTACACTAGAAGGGACTGCCCTAGCTGCGGTCGCCTCGAAGGGTGCAGCTCACCTAGTCCCAGCACCATCCAAGCTGCTACACTCAGCAGGCTGCTAGAGGTGTATATACCTGTGCAACAAAAATGCACAGAAGTGTAGTATGAGTACGTAATCAACGAGTACTCAGTGAGTATCCCGCCTAATCCCGAAGGGGTAGAGACGAGATGGCCAACTCCGACACTCACTAGAGGTCAATAAGCAATATTCTATAAGTGCGAGAATAATCATGGGTTTATATAGAAGTTCAAATTGTGAAGCCAGAAAAAAGGTAAACACCTTCAATAATAGATCAAGGGTTCCCAAGGTTTTTTTTTTCTTTATTATCTTATCAGTTTATATCAAGCCACGTAGGGCCAATTCCACATTTACAATTTTCAAGTAACAGATAAGCATGCGCAACTCGTGCCGAGGTCGACGACCCGCTCCAACATAAATGTAAATTGTGCACTACCGAGGGTCGAGCGACACGAACCATAGATGCATCTATTCTCACCGAGGTGTTCTGCCCGTTCCATAAAAAAACACATATCCTGCCCGTGAATCATGCATGCGACGCAGGTACACGTAAAGTACTTGATCAAGTAGGAAACTAAGAGTTTATAGAGGATAATCATCCAAATAGCCAAATCTCTCTTTTTAACATTTCAGGGAAAATTAATATTAAATCTCTTTTTAAATTCCTTTACCAATTCAATGTGATTTAAACAATTCAAACCATTAATGGGTTCATAGTTAATCCAAGGATAACATGCTTTTGAGTCCTAGACTACCCGAACAATAGCATAATAGTAGCTACGCACGGACTCTCGTCACCTCGTGCGTATGTAGCCCCCACAAATAGGAGCACATAACCAATTCAACTTATCTATGGGGTAATTTCCCCCTCACAGGATTAGAAAAGAGACTCACCTCGCTCCGAAGATCCACAACCGGCATTCTATATTCTTCTGAAGACTTGCACCAACGCACAATGCTCCAAAACTAGCCAATGATAATATAAACCCATTAATATATGCTAAATTATACTTTAAAACCCAATTTATAACAATTCCTAATCCCGAACGAAAAGTGGACCAAAATTCCCTCGGGCCCACGTGGCCGAAATCCAAAATTTCTCGAAGGTAAAGATTACCCATAAGCTTAGGAACTTAAATACAAAATTTTCTCTTAATTCTATACTCGAAATCGTGGCTAAAATCCATGATTATAACTTTCTAGGTTTTCATCCAAAACCCCCAACATTTACTCTAATTTTCATGCTTAAATCCATATATAATTGATATATTTAACTCAAAAGTAATGGGGGTAACTTACCTCAACATTGACGACAAAATTCTATCTTGAAGCTCCACAAAAATCGCCCAAGCCATGAAGAAATGGGAGAAATGAACTCATTCCCACGATTTAAAACAAGGTTCTGCCTCCAGCGCTTTCCGCTTTTGCGATCCAAGGACCGCTTCTGCGGTCCCTCTTTTGCGGAAATCTAGGCCTCTTCTGCGGTCTCTCAAATCACCCGACCAACTGCTTCTGCGGTCTACCCATCGCAGAAGCAATTTTGCTTCTGCGGAACAAAATCAGCTTCTGCGGTTCCTGGCCAAACGTCCACTTTCAGCTTCTGTATCTGCCAAGCCACTTATGCGGCTCCAAAACCGCAGAAGCGAAAATACCAGAAGCAGCAGGCCTAAAATTTCATAAGTCCAAAAATTCTCCGCTTGGCCACCCAAACTCACCTCGAGGCCCCCGAGACCTTAACCAAACCTACCAACCAATCCCAAAACACATTACGGACTTGCTCGAGGCCTCAAATCATAACAAACAACGCCAAAATCACAAATTACACCTCAATTCAATCTTTATGAACTTTGCAGAGAAGTCATATTTGACATTACGGACCTACTCTAACTTTCAGAATTAGATTCCGACCCCGATATCAAGAAGTCAACCTCCGGTCAAATTTCTCAAAAACCTTCAAATTTCTATCTTTAGCCAAATGGCTCCAAAATGACCTACGGACCTCCGATTTCACTTCCGATCGCGCCCCCAAATCCATAATCACATATACGGAGCTATTCACACTCTCGGAATCCCAAACGGATATTGATAACACTGAAATGCACTTCAAACCAAACTTATGAAATTCCTTCTAAAATACTAACTTCCATAATAGGCTCCAAAATGCTCCTGGGTTATCCAAAACCCAATATGGGCATACGCCCAAGTCCAAAATCATCATACGAACCTGGTGAAACCTTCAGATCATGATTCCGAGGTCGTTTACTCAAAATTCAAATCCTAGTTCATTCTTTCAACTTTAAGCTTCTAAAATGAGAATTTTCACTTAATTTTAACTCCGATCTTTCTGAATTTAAGTTCCGACCATGCAGACAAGTCATAATACCCGAAATGAAGCTATTCATGGCCTCCGACTGCTGAATGGAGCGCTGGTATTCAAAATGACCGGTCGGGTCGTTATATTCTCTCCCACTTAAACATAGGTTCATCCTCGAACGTGCTGAGAACTATACCGAAGTAGTCTGAAATCACTGTTTAGCACCTCATGCACCTTCCCGTGCTACCACAACTTAGTTGAGCACCTCATCTCGATAAATTCCGAAGATATTCACTTTTATTCAAACAAATAAGTCTTAGATCCCAATTCCAACATCCGGAATTCTATGCCAGGCCTGTTTCCAACATAAGACCACCAAATCATTCACCACACGCTTTACTTAAGCATGACTGCATCAATCTGCTGAATTTACACTTTGCATCACTTTACCCATAGGACCACAATAACATTTCTGTTTGAATTAATCAAAATTCCACGAATTCGGTGCTCTGATTGCACCTCCTAACCTACATGGGTCATGCTCTAACCTTTACAACACCGACACGGTGGAGTAGAGGTGCCAAAATTCATAACCAACTGTTAAATCAACAAATCATTGGGTCTATACCCCTGACATGAGTCATTGCCTCTTTCTGAACCATCTAATGGTCTTAGCTCCTTAATTTACTTCACATAATCCAATTACATTGGTCCTAAGTACGAACTGCTCAGGAAATCAGCCACTCTAAATGCGATCACAATCTCATGTGACGCCACAATGTGCCAGTAGGTCACCAATCCGAACACAACACAAACAGAAAATCGAACTCTGGAAGGAATTACCTAACCCCCGCACTAATACAGACTTTTCTTAGAAGGTAAGAAGCGAAACACAAAAAAATAGCATATAGAAAATCATACTTGACATCACACTGTTGCGGCATGCAACCCGATCCAAATAACATACCCATGGCGGCGTGCCACCTGATCCACACATATATCTCACATAAAGGGAATTCCACTTCGAGCTAAATCTGCTCATTACAATTAAAATATCAAATTTCGATTGTAAGCACGCTAAGTGCATAATACCATCCCTGAGAAAACACATAGTGCTATAGTCTACAAAACTCAAGCACAACTGAGGTGCGATACAAGATCTAAATCTCAAGAGCCATCCTGCTCACATAACATCATCTTCATGCGGAACCTTAACACATAAGAGTTTACCAAGCTGCCTCACAACTCACACAGCGCAATACATAATTACGTGGAATAGTTGATGACAAAATAACACCCCAACTGTTCCTCCATAGGGAACGCTCGCTGAAACGTACACAACTGGCCTGATATAAAGCCCTGCTCATAAATAAATCAATCCACCAACCTCAAGCCGATTTCTGATTGCACCAACTTGGCCAATGACCTTTCAAAGGTCCGTAGTAACTCCATTTTGCCTCATATCACGTAAGAATAACCATTATAACCGGAGCAACCTCCTCAGTTCATAACCCAATATACAAAGTGCCTCCGGGCATAAATTCTCAAGTTAATGATATTACCACAATCCTTATACTTGGTTTAAATCTTTAGCCAATCAAGTGACTACATGTCACACTTATACAATCTTTCCGTGGGACACACTCCCACAATCTACCGTAACAATTAACTAGGTCTTACCTCCAACCAACCGACTGCACTAACGCTAATAAGCGATCAAGAATCATTAACCATCATACAAACGCTCTTTACAAAACATCGATCTCAGGTGACGCTGAAGACAACCCCAACTTACTTTAATCATTCAACCCTTTCCTTGCTCGTCCGAGCCCGTGACATCTTCTCAACACTGAACTGCAACCTTGATCCTCATTTCGTATTTCCATACCTCTCACCACACCCAACGTGCCAATATATGATAGAACAAGATTTTTCATCATAAATCCAAAGTCATTATCATGTTCACATCCTCATCATATGAGAATCTTGCACTTAACTCACTTCTGGAGAATCATAGCAATACACAGGTAATTTCCCATAATTGTAGAATACGCAAATCTGCAAGTAGTGGCCAAAGCCACCATAGACCTTCCGGAATCCGCTTTCACTTAACAAGCCATAACAGAGGAATGCCCCTAATAAATCATCAATCACGACAGCTGACAGGCCTCACACATACCCCCACAAATCATACGCATAACTTGGTCTCGCGGACCGAACTGATCATTGGCCCCAATATGCCAATTCAACTATGGCTAATCAATTTACCTTCTTCCAATACCTCATTGCTTGCCTTAAAAGTAAGACTAACTCCATTCAACACATAACATACTCCATCTACACTCGCCTCGAATGACCTTGAATCACGAAACCAGACTGTCTCAATTCCCATGAACTATTTCATATCACCCAAATGCAACACCACAAGTCAAAATATCATAGAACTTTCTAGGCACCTTCTCATAAGTTGTTACAAAGCTTTATTCTTAACTGTACTAATATGCTCAAAGTCATTAAGCACCACACTACCTTGTGAATCCACTAGGACCATTATTGAGAGCCACCCGCTCCGACTTGGTCCCAAATATAATTCACTCCATAATTCTTATAACACACAAATACTCTCCCGGCGAAGCACCCGGCTAAATCACTTCCTCTTAAACCTGTATTTATACCAGGCATAAATCCTTAACCTTTTTTCAAGTCTGAACATGAGCTAATAAGGCTAACTATAGCATGAATTCAACAATTCATGTACTCTATTTACCACTTATGGTCCTTCCCCCATAGCTGGAATAACCCACCAATATGCAAATAACCAGAAACCTCACGAGTAGTTAACCATGCAACCCAATCTTAGGTTGTGGGACTCTCCCACTTAGCTTGAAGCCACTATTACACAACTCTAGGACTCACCAGACTCCTTTATCTCTTATTGACATAACCTTACGCAATCGTCCGCCGCAAATTCTCGGGATCTTCCTATAAATCCCCGTCTTTCATATTCTGAATCATTAACCACATTCACACGACCGATCTCTTTGTTGAACAACCAATATAATTCCTTGAAGAAGCTTCGCCAACCACGCGACCGCTAATCTGCTCACGGGGAAAAACCCACCTAGGGGAATCACCTCCCGACATCTTCCCACGCCGCTGCACGGGGTACATTCACTATGACGCTAATAGCTCATCCTGAGTCTGAGCTCACGTTCCAGTTGCACAAGTCCATCTGCCCCTCGCAGACATCAATTAAATGCGCGGCAACATCCTTCCAAATTCAGGGTTATGCTGCACCCTCCTCCATTTCAAGAAGCTCATTTCACCATATCAATCTTTTGCCGCATAATAGCCATACTTCACATCATATCCGCAGGCTTCAACCACCAATTATTAAGATCCCCCAATTCATTCAAAACTCATTTTAAGGCGTGTAGTCATCCTACTACCAAGCCCATATGCAACCCTCGCCACTCTCCCACTTTGGTGGAACTCATCTCTTTAATTAACCACTCGACCTTGCTCCTCATACTTGGCCTTCCATAAGTTTTAAACACTACCTAACACTTCCCACATGTCTTTCCTCGTACTTTGCTGCTCATGTTGCCTTAAATAGAATCTATCTTCGGGGCACTTGAATCCACCATTACTGCTAACTTTAAACCTTTCCAAAGGTCATCTCTATCGAGCCGTCAATATTAGAAATTCTGATTCGATCTTTAAACCATCGCACCATATATCTGACAGTCGTAGCTCCAATACTAGTTCACAATATCCTGCCATAAAGGCGAATTGTAGCAGATTATAACATTGACAAACTTGGTACGTTCCAATAGGACCATTACACCCCTTCATAGAAGAAAAGCTCCACCACGCTTGCAAATGCCAAGTCTCATTACTTTCACTAGCCCATATCTGACCGTTCTTAATCTGACTGCCTTTTCCCCTGCCGGAAATAAAATACTGAATCCCTTGATTACACGCTGGGTAAACCTCCCTTCAATTCATCTACTGCCCCGACACGTTGGCAAACATCCTACCATCACAACAACACTGCGTAAAATCGCTCATGAGCATCATGGCAACTTGTGCCTAGCCTCAAGGCTCTTAGAAGTCCTGTTACTGAGCTGAACAATAGAATACCCTTCCGTAAAGTGATTATAATAGTCCAAACAACTATACCGGGAAAATCATCATGTACCACATTTGTAGTGCCATTTCAATTCTTCATTCTCGATTTCTAGTAAGCGCTCGCGTCATGTAAGATTGAGTAGGAAGGAATAAAAGGCATAAGCCTCAAAGGAATAGAACCACATGATAAGGAAAGCAAGAAGGTAAGTACTCCTAACAGCCCTGTAGCCTCCCGAGGATAAGTACAGACGTCTCTGTACCGATCCGCGAGACTCAACTAGACTTGCTCATGACTCATGCGACTGACGAGAACTTAGTGCTCTGATACCATGTTGTCACGACCCAAAATCCACTAAGGGTCGTGGTGGCGCCGGACACCTCTGTCAGGCTAGCCAACTAACTTATCAATAAATTCCTCTTTTAATACTTTTGAAAATCTACAATTTTTCCTTCCATTTTTATAAATAAATGTTTACTATTTGAATTCAAATTTAAGTAATAACAAAGTACAAATCCGTTGAAAACCATCCCAGAACCCGGAGTCACAAGTACATGAGCAACTACTGATAAGAGAAATAAAATACAATATCCGTCCAGAATACAATGGATGAAAAGTAAATACAGTACACTGGAATGGACTGCCCTAGCTACAGTCGCCTCGAATGGTGCAACTCACCTAGTCCCACCGTCATCCAAGCTGCTACGCTCAGCAGGCTGCTAGAGGTGTATATACCTGTGCAACAAAAATGCACAGAAGTGTAGTATGAGTATATAATCAACGTATACTCAGTGAGTATCCCGCCTAATCCCAAAGAGTTAAAGACGAGATGGCCAACTCCGACACTTACTAGAGGTTAATAAGCAATAATCTATAAGTACGAGAATAATCATGGGTTTATATAGAAGTTCAAATTGTGAAGCCAGAAAACAGGTAAACACCTTCAATAATAGATCAAGGGCTGCCAAGGTTTTTTTTCTTTATTATGTTATTAGTTTATATCAAGCCACGTAGGGCCAATTCCATATTTACAATTTTCAAGTAATAGATAAGCATGGGCAAATCTTGCCGAGGTCGACGGCCCGCTCCAACAGAAATGTAAATTGTGCACTGACGAGGGTCGAGCGGAACGAACCATAGATGCATCTATTCTCACCGAGGCGTTTGGCCCGTTTCATAAATAAACACATATCATGCTTGTGAATCATGCATACGACGCAGGTACACATAAAATACTTGCTCAAGTAGGAAACTAAGAGTTTATCGAGGATAATCATCAAAATAGCCAAATCTCTCTTTTTAACATTTCAGGGAAAATTAATATTAAATCTCTTTTTAAATTCCTTTACCAATTCAAGGTGATTTAAACAATTCAAACTATTAATGGGTTCATAGTTAATCCAAGGATAACATGCTTTTTGGGTCCAAGACTACCCGAATAATAGCATAATAGTAGCTACACACGGACTCTCGTCACCTCGTACGTACGTATCACCCACAAATAGGAGCACATAACCAATTCAACTCACCTATGGGGTAGTTTTCCCCTCACAAGATTAGAAAGGAGACTCACCTCGCTCCGAAGATCCACAACCGGCATTCTACATTCTTCCGAAGACTTGCACCAACACACAATGCTCCAAAACTAGACAATGATAATATAAACCCATTAATATATGCTAAATTATACTTTACAACCCAATTTATAACAATTCCTAACCCCGAACGAAAGGTTGACCAAAATGCACTCGGGCCTACGTGCCCGGAATCTGAAATAACTCGAAGGTAAATATTACCTATAACCTTAGGAACTCAAATAAAATATTTTCTCTTAATTCTATACTCTAAATCGTGGCTAAAATCCAAGATTATAACTTTCTAGTTTTTCAACAAAACCCCCCAATATTTACTCTAATTTCGATGCTTAAATCCATATATAATTGATATATTTAACTCAAAAGTGATGGGGGTAACTTACCTCAACATTGAGGACAAAATCCTCTCTTGAAGCTCCCCAAAAATAGCCCAAGCCATGAAGAAATGGGAGAAAGGAACTAAATCCCACGATTTAAAATAAGGTTCTGCCTCCAGCGCTTTCCGATTTTGCGGTCCCACTTTTGCAAAAATCCAGGCTGCTTTTGCAGTCTCTCAAATCACCCGACCAACCCCTTCTGCGGTCTACCCATCGCAGAAGTGATTTCGCTTCTGCGGAACAAAATTCGCTTCTGTTGTTCCTGGCCAAATGTCCACTTTCCGCTTCTACATCTGCCAAGACGCTTCTGCGGTTCCGCTTCTACGGCTCCAAAACCGCAGAAGTGAAAATACCAGAAGCAGCAGGCCTAAAATTTCATAACTCCAAAAACTCTCCGCTTGGCCACCCGAACTCACCCCGAGGCCCCCGAGACCTCAACCAAACCTACCAACCAATCCCAAAACACATTACGGACTTTCTCGTGGCCTCAAATCATAATAAACGACGCCAAAATCACGAATTACACCTCAATTCAAGCTTTATGAACTTTGAAATTTTCCAACTTCTACTTCCGATGATTAAACCTATCAAATCACGTCCGATTGACTTCAAATTTTGCACACAAGTCATATTTGACATAACAGACATACTCCTACTTTCGGAATCTGATTCCGACCCTGATATCAAGAAGTCAACCTCCGGTCAAATTTCTCAAAAACTTTCAAATTTCTATCTTTAGCCATATGGCTCCAAAATGACCTACGGACCTTCAATTTCACTTCTGATCGCGCCCCCAAATCCAGATTCACCATACTGAGCTATTCACAGTCTTGGAATCCCAAACGGACATTAATAACACCGAAA
The DNA here is from genome assembly GCA_026770625.1 of Nicotiana glauca. Lineage (NCBI taxonomy): Eukaryota > Viridiplantae > Streptophyta > Magnoliopsida > Solanales > Solanaceae > Nicotiana > Nicotiana glauca. The sequence goes on along the minus strand of MU726859.1, from coordinate 56,574 downwards.
TGCACTTCAAACCAAACTTATGAAATTCCTTTTAAAATACTAACTTCCATAATAGGCGCCAAAATGCTCCCGATTTATCCAATACCCAATCCAGGCATACGCCCAAGTCCGGAATCATCATACAAATCTGCTGGAACCTTCAGATCCTGATTTCGAGGTCATTTAATCAAAATTCCAATCCTAGTTCATTCTTTCAACTTGAAGCTTCTAAAATTATAATTTTCACCTAATTTTAACTTTGAACTTTCTTAATTTAAGTTCCGACCATGCAGACAAGTCATAATACCCGAAATAAAGCTGTTCATGGCCTCCGACTGCTGAATGGAGCACTAGTATTCAAAATGACCGGTCGGGTCGTTACACTACGTCTGAGGACCACGGCTACCTGAAGCACCGTGAGAAACCTAACGAGCTGACAGAAAGGTCCTAGAAGGATTGACTCTACCATATGAATCTCTACCTCCAGACGAGGTACCACTAAATCTTCCTGAATGACGGGTCCTCTTATCTACCCCATGACCACCCCCCAATGATAGTACCATCTCAATCCTCCGGGCCACATTGGCAGCCTCCTGAAAGAATATCTCATTCCCAGTCTCTCTAGCCATCTGGAGACAAATCGGCTAAGTGAGTCCATCAATAAACCGTCTCACTCTCTCCCTCTCAGTGGGAAATATAATAAGGGCATGGCGAGCCAAATCAATAAACTTGGTCTTGTACTTGGTGATTGTCATGGATCTATGCTGGAGATGCTAGAACTACCTCTGATAGGCCTCTCGCTATCTAATAGGGAGAAACTTCTCCATAAATAGCTGTGTGAACTACTCCCAGGTGAAGGCTGACGTTCTTACTATTCTTGCTAAGCAATAATCCCTCCACCAAGTCTTGGCAGATCCATACATGCAAAATATAGCAAAATCAACCCCATTAGTCTCAACAATTCCTATGTTTCGAAGAACCTCATGGCAGCTATCCAGATAATCCTGGGGATCCTCGGTAGATGCACCGCTGAAGGTAGTAGTGAAGAGCTTGGTGAACCTGTCCAACCTCCACAAAGAATCGCCAAACATAGCTGCTCCATCACCGACCTAGGATACCATGCCCAACTGAGCTGCTCCAACTGGCTGGACTGCTGGAGTCTGAATTTGGGGAGCTACTTGCTCCAGAGTGTGAGTAGCAGGAGTCTGGGCTCCTCCTCCAGCCTGAGAGACGGTTGATGCTACAGGAAGAAAATTTGCTCTTGTGACACTCTCGAAAAGGGATCAGGGCATCCTGAAGAACTGGGGTGGCAATAAACCCCTTTGGGACCTGAGCTGGGCCCACTGGAACTATTGGGGCTGGAACCTCATCATCAAAATCGACCTGAGGCTTCACTACAGGTGCTATTGCCCTAGGCTCAGCTTTGCCTCTACCTCGACCTCTAGCACGGCCTCGGTCTCGCCCTCCGCCCCTCGTGGGAGCTGCTGGGGGCCTGGACTACTGATCGGTAGATGACGAAGCGCGTGTTCTCGCCATCTGCGAAAGAACAAAGTAGAAATTCGATTAGCATTGAGAAACCAAACCGCACGACAAGAAAGAACAAATGTGAAACTTTTTCTAACTTTGTAGCCTCTGGGATAAATATAGACGTCTTTGTATCGATCCCTCGGACTCTAAAAAGCTTGTCCATGAATTGTTAGACTTATGTAACCTAGAGCTCTAATAATAACTCATCATGACCCGGATTCCCCACCCTCAGGAGACGTGATGGCACCTACTCGTAGAAGCTAGGCAAGCCAGGATCTTAGAAATCATTAACTCTTTTTGTTTTTAGTTCCTTTTTAACCAAATTAAATTAACAGGGAATAAACAATTAAATAATAGTGGAATATGAAATTTATCGAAAGTATTAAATAAAATATAAAACTAAAATATCCTGAAGACCAACACATACCTCTAACTAGAACCTAGTATCACAACATCCACGGACTACCTAGGATTACTACAAATAAGTGTTTGAAATAAAATAGCATAGTCTGTCTCGAGTACAAATGACAATAGAACATGAAAAAGCTGATAGAAGAGACGCCGAGCCTACAGATGCCAGCAGGGCTACCTCAAAGTCACGGTGAACTGAAGGATAGCTCCCAATCTACTGTTGATGAACAAACGCTGCTCCGAGCTCTGCACACAGTGCAGAGTGTAGTATCAGCACATACGACCCTATGTGATGGTAAGTGTCGGGCCTAACCCTAGCGAAGTAGTGACGAGGATAGGTCCAGACTTCAGATAAACCTGTGCAGTTATATATATATATATACACACACCGGAAAAATAAACAAGAATATACAGTTTAGGTGGGAGGGGAACAAGCTTCGGGGGAATAATAGATAAAACAGAATCTTAATAGAATTATAAGGAAACGAAATCCATTCTTAACAAGAATAAGGAAAACAAAAATAGAATTCACGTTATTTTCAAATCTCTTTGCAGGCGTGCAACCCGATCCCATTTATCATATCCTGTGGTAGGCGTACCACTCGCTCCCATTTTATTATATCTCGTAGTAGGCGTACCACCCGCTCCCATTTTATCATATCTTGTGGTAGGCGTACCACCCTCTCCCATTTTATCATATCTCGTGGTAGGCGTACCACCCCTCTCCCATTTCATCATAACTCGTGGTAGGCGTACAACCCGCTCCCATTTCAAGTCAACACAAAGAAACAATAAATTCCCGGCAAGGGAACAAAAGAAACATAATAATAATTTCCCAGCAAGGGAATACCAATATCTAAACAACCATCCCGACAAGGGAGTATCAGCTATAACCAATCGTAACTCAACTCTACTCAGCTCAATTAATACCAGTACTTAAGCATAAATAAAGTCCATGAGAATAAACTAAATCTTTACCCAATATCAAGAGTCATCAATTTAAAGCATCCGAAGTGTCATTTAAGAACACAACAACTATCAATTTAAGACTCACGGTCATGCTCCACACTAACGTATAGATACTCTTCACCATGACTATACGTTGTACTCAACAAGAAGCAAATAGCAAATATGAATGAAAACCTAATCCCTCAAGCTAGGGTTAGACCGGACACTTAACTCAATGCCTTGAATACAAATCAAGTTTCCATTATAGCTTTACCCCTTGATTCCACTGCCAATTCACTCGTATCTAATCACAAATTACTTAATTACATCAATAAACGATAAATGAATCAACCCCAATGCATGAAAATGATTTTTTCGAAGTTTTACCCAAAAAGTCAAAAATCACCCCAGAGCCCACGTGGTCAAAACCCGAGGTTCGAACCAAAACCCGATTTTAATTTCCCCCACAAACGCAAATATATAACTTGTTTAAAAATCGGACATCAAATTAAGGTCCAAATCCCTAAATTTTGAAAAACCTAGTTTCTACCCAAAACACCCAATTTCCCCCATAAAAATCTTTGATTTTAGGTTGAAATCATGTTAAAATATGTTAATGATTGAAATAAATGAGTGAAAACTATCTTACAATCGATTTGGAAGAAGGTTTGTTCTTGGAAAATCTCCCAAAGGAGTTGTGTTTTGAAAAATATGTGAAAAATGACTTAAAATCGACTAAGTATAGAAAAATGCAGGTCTCAATTATGGGATGCGAACAGGAGTTTGTAATTGCGAACCCCAACCTCTGCAACTATAGGAATTGCAAAGTTTGGTTTGCATTTGCTAACGCTTCTAAAATTACAGACCTTCGCATTTGCGAGATCAGTGTCGCATTTGCAATAGTCGCATTTGCGACATATTGATCGCATTTGCGAGGTCTGGGCAATATGGGAGGTTTCACATTTGCGAAGACTAATCTCGCATTTGCGAGGAAAGGGAAGACCTGAGCTGGTTCGTATTTGCGACGCAGACTTTGCATTTGCGAGCCATGCGAAGCCTGCAGGTCTGTTCATACCAACAAATTTTTAAGTTCAAAAATGCACCCGGTGGACAATTAAAAAATCACCTGAGCCCTCGAGGCTCCAAACCAAATACACACACAACCTCAAAAATATCCTACAAACATATTCGCGCGATAAAATTACCAAAATAACATCATAAACATCGGATTAAACCTCTAAATCCATGAATTCTTTAAAACTTCATAAAACATCAAATTTTCTAATTTAGGTCTGAATCATGTCAAATGACGTTCGTTTTTCACCAAATTTCACAGAAACGTCTTAAATCATATATAAGACATGTACCGGGCACCGAAACCAAAATACAGGCCTGTTACCATCAGGTTCTAACCTTATGAACAGTTTCAAAAAATAATTTATATCAAAAATTCATTTCTCAGGCTTGGAATATCGGAATTCAATTCTGGGCATACGCCCAAGTCCGACATTTTCTGACGGACCCTACGGGACCATGAAATCATGGGGCCGGGTTTGTTTACCAAAAATGCTGACCAAGGTCAAATTAATTCATTTTATAGTCAAAACTTATCATTTTTCACACATTTCTTATTTAAGCTTTCCAACTATGTGCCCGAACTGCGCATGCAAATCAAGGTAACCGTAAATGAGGTTTTCAAGGCCTCAGAGTCACAGAATTTAATTTAAAACAAGTGATGACCATTTGGGTCATCACAATTAGTGTAAGGAAACTATAGATTAAACTCCATGAATATTAATTATGTGTGTGTGTGCGCGTGTGTGTGTGTGCGTGCGTGTTCTGAGGCCCTTAAAATCTCATTTTATCCCTCGATTTGCGTACACATTCCGGACGTATTTCCGAAAAGCTATTGTGTTGAAACTTGATAAAAATAAGGATTTTTGCTTTAAAAACTTCATTTAAGTTGACTTCGGTCAATATTTTCTTGTAAACGGACCTGAATTAATGCTTTGATAGTCTCGGTGGGTCCGTTTCGAAATGTGGGCCTGGGCATATGCCCAAAATCAGATTCAGAGGTCGCTAGCCCGAGTTATGAATTTTTGTTAAAAATTAAAATCTGAAAATTGTTGGTTATTAAAATATTGATGTTTGATTTTGCTGGTATCGGATCCGTGCTTTTGTTCCGAAGCTCGGTAAAGGTTCAATACAATATATAAGACATGTCTGTGAAATTTGTTGAGAAACACAGTTGGTTGGACGTGATTCGGACGCCTAGTTGTGAAAATAGTAATTTTAAAGTGTTCTTGAGAATTTCATGTGATTTGGTGCTAAATTCGTGGTTCTAGGTGTTATTTTGGCGATTTGATCCTGCGAGCAAGTTTGTATAATGTTTTAAGACTTGTGTGCATGATTAGTTTGGAGCCCCTAGAGCTCGGGTGAGTTTCAGATAGACTACAGAGTGTTTTGAAATTAGAAATTTGCTGGTGTGCTTCAGTTCATGTTGTAGAGCCTCTGATCTCGCAAGTGCGAGATCAAGCTTCACGTTTGCCGCATTTGCGATCACTGTGAGTTTGCATTTGTGACCTACTCATCTTATTTTCTAAGAGTAGCTATGGAAGTTAATGTCGCAATTGCGAACAATTCCTCGCAATTGCAATGGGAAGGGGAGGGGTGTTTTTCCCATTTGCGATCACATGGTCGCAAATGCAGTCTTTCCCATGTTCTCATTTGCGAACGATTTCTTGCATTTGCGAACAATGCGAAGGTGAGAAAGGGCTCGCATTTGTGATGCCTCCTTCGCATTTGGGAAGCCCAAGTCGCATTTGCGACATCTACAGCTGGGTAAATGAAACTTTGATGGGATTTTTCATTCATTCTTCAAAATTTCAAAACCTAAAATACAAAGAGGCGATTTACCAAAGACTTCATCTTCCCGAAATCATAGGTAAGTGATTCTTAACTAGTTTCTTTCAATCTTTCACTTTATTTTACAAGATTTCAACCTAGAATCTAAGGTTTTCATGGTGGAATTAGGATTTTGGGTAGAAACTAGGGATTTGATAAATTGAGGATTTAGACCTCAAATTGAGGTCAGATTCCAAAATTAATTGCATATCAGGGCTCAGAAGTGAATGGGTAATCGGATTTTGGTCCGACTTTTGGGTTTGGACCAAGCGGCCCCGGGTGTTCACTTTTGTTGGATTTTTCAATAATGGCCTAAATTGAATTCTTATCGATCGTGGATGATTTATAAGGCCTAATTTGAAATGTTTGGTTGATAATTTGCGAGATCTTGTTGGTTCGGAGGTGTGTTTGAAAGGCAAAGTTGTGATTGAGCTTTGAGTGCCTTTGGAGCGAGGTAAGTGTTGGGTCTAACTTTTACTTAAGGGAATTAAGAACCCTCGAACTTTGTGTTATGTGAATTCCATGTGAGCGTCGTATATGCAAGCTGACGATTGCTTATACGTCACCGAATTATCTGTTTTCCCTGATTTATCGCTTTTCCTTAATTGTTTTTCTTCCTATCTTAATTATACATGCCCTAAATACTTTCCATGCTTAATTACTACGTATTAACCAATATTTTCTTCTATTAACCATGTTAGATCTTTTCATAGTTCCCCTAATCCCTGCTATTTGCTTAATTTGACTTATTTGTACCTTCTAACAGTAAATTGCTGGTTTGGTCTCAATGTGTAGCATTATTGGTGTAGATTCTATATTGAACAAGGTTCCTTTTCTTGCTTCAGTTTTGTATTTATTTATCGTAAAGGCCTTGTGATTTAGCTTGTTGGTTGATTGTGGACATTGACGGTTTGACACTGATATGTTGGGATCAAGCTACACTCCGCAGCAAGTGTAATAAGGGAGGATTGATATGCTGGAATAAGGGTGAATATGTATGTATATGGTGGGATCGGGTTTGTCGCGCTCCCTTTTTCCATCCCTTTTTACGGGGAAGAAGGTCCGGGTTTTGACATTCATGGGGTAATAACTCATTTACTTTAGGGAGTTGGGTGTTTTGAAGACTCGACACCTAACGAATTATGGTGCTTTAGGGAACCTAGCGCAATTAACTCTTGGATTGGTTTGCATTACCAGAGATTTAGGGTAAGGGCTCGAAATAACCTTGAGGGGAAGGTGTTAGTCACCCATCTCGGTCCAGAACTGTGGGTCTCGATCGAACTTATACTTATAAATTAGTAATTTAACAAATAAGCAATTGAAACACATAATTGCAAATGAAGCATATTGGACATTGTATGACTCAGATTATAAGACAAAGGGGTTTAAACAAGTTGTGTACATAAAAAAAAGGTTTTAATTAAAGGAATTTGGGAAAGGAGGGGTACTGGGTTGTTTAGTCTACAGGATCACCCCCAGTAAACACTCCTCAATGAGGGGCTACACGTGAAATTAACGCGTAGTCATCATATCCATATCTACCCATTCCCACCCCTTAGAGGTTATTAAAGCGAGTTTTTATTTAGGCGATCTCTATACGTGCTATTACTCGTCCCTTCCTAATAGTCCTGGAGGAATGTAAGACCTCTACCTACAGGCAGTTCTAGATAGACCCTTAGGTTCAAAGGAGAAAATACTAGGGCGACAAGCAAGAACACATAGGACTTTAGCAAATAAAAGTAGGAAAGAGCAAATAAGAGGCCCAGTTTTACCTCAACAGATAAGGCATGTAAACAGCACGACTCAGACACAAATAAGGGCAGTATTTGTTAAACATGATCCCAAGACATGAGGCCCTAATCAGTTTGCCTACTGATTTTATGCATTTTAATCATTAAGCAGTAAACACAAAAAGGCAATTTCCCGTTTTATAAGAGTTGATTACCTAAGGCTGCCTAGGCGCGGGATAGTACACAATTGTTATCAGAATCATTAGCAGTTCAGAAGTTGTTTTTGCCTAAGAGCATGTTGTCCTAGGTGTTATAAAAATACAGGAATTATTACTAATTTGCTTAAACAGGATGAGACTGTTTATATATCTCTTTCATGTATCAGTAGTTTAACTAGGCGTAGCTGAGTGAGTATGAATGAGAACCTAAACATGGTATCTAATACGCACACATAAGTTATAGAATGATTTATATGCAAGATTCCTAAAGCAGAATTTCTAAATGCACAACATGATTGCAGAATTTCCTAAAGCAGGATTCCTACATGAATAGCATGATTGCAGAATTTCATAAAGGAGGATTTCTAAATACATAAAAGGTTACATCATTGTTAATCATGATTTCAGGATGTACATGAGCAACAATTTACGTTAATGCTTTTATTTAGCCTAAAGCAAGATTTCTAAATGATAAAAATACTGTCAAATGCGATGCTGAAATAGTAAACCCTAGAACATGATATCTAATGCATGACATTCTTGGGATGTATTGGCCTTAAACATGGATTCTAATTCACATATGGAAAATGTAAACCTAAGGCATGGTTTCTACCCATTGATATTGATAACATATATGGCTGCCCTCCCCTTTTCACTAGCCAATCCCAGTATCGGTTTACAATAAATTATTACAAGTCAATATTGAATGAATTACATAAGTAGATAAGAAAAGTAACAAGTTACACTATAGGGAGCCTACAAATAGGCCCAGATTTCCTGAACTTCCAATGCCAAATTGCCTCACAACTTTTCACATAATCCGAGTGTGTCAGGGTTCCCTAAGGACCTCAAGGGATCCCGTGATGTGCTCACACCCATATTTCATAATCATAGTTGAGTAAGTGCAGTGTGGAAGGGCCAACTCTAATGTATCAGAGTTCAGAGGGATCTCATAGGGATCCCTAATCAGTCACACATTAGAGGGGCAGAACTTAAAACCTAAAAGTAGATATGAGAGTGCTTGAAAAGATTTAAGCAGGAAAATAGTTTGAAAACAGACTTGTTTGAAATAGTTTTGTAAAAAAACACCAGAGTCTATTTTGAAAAGAGAGTAGAGTACTAAGCAACAGTCCAAACACAACACCCAAAATAGGTTCATACATAACCAAGGAACATAGAACCAAGGCAGGTTTAGCAACCACAAACAGGGGTAATGGGATTTGGGGACACACAGGTCACATAGGTAAACACATAGTTGCAGGAGGACTTCAGTACATAATCACCAATATGCTAAAAAGTTAAGGAACTTCAGAATTAATCACAACATCAGGTAACTTAAGGATATCCAACTACTTTGCACAGAAACATAAGTAAGGAAGAGTCACATTGGGGTACTAAAGAGGGATAACATTTCATAAACATGTTGAGTCTAAGGGAGGGGATACATTTAGAAGCATGCTGATGAAACGATGAAGTAAACATATTAGTCGCTAGTTGAACAACAAAACCATAAGTAAAAACGGACTAGAAATCGGAGGAATTAAAGTAATAAAAGAAACATGTCATCTTTGAAACTGTGAATTGAAATCAGGACATACCAGTAAAGAGGACAGTTAACACAAAAGTGAAGGAGAAGGAGAGCATAATAGTTAGCATTGGCTTGCAGCCGACTAACTTAGAACAGTAGTAAGTAACACAGAAAAAGAGCAAAAAGTTTTGAGTGTGAGAAAGAGAGAGTTTGAAATAATGTGTTCGTGTGTTTGTGTTAATGAGAGAATATGTATATATAGTTTAAAACTAGGTAGAATAATAAGGTAAGAATCAAAGTCAAGCAGTAATTATAGAACTAGGTATCAATTAGTATAAAATTGGTATAAGTACTCCCTTAATTAAGGGAGTTAACTTCAAACGATAAAGACAAATAAGGAATGAGATCATACGAGACTGGGATATAACACATAAGGAAATAATGTCAGCATAGTGCAAGTATAGACAAATAATTAGGCTAGGTTTAGAAAATCTAATTAAGGAAAGTGCTTAAGAGTTGATTGACAACATAGTCGACCAAAAAATAAGGCAAGAAAATACCTTACAGGTGAAAAATTAGTAAGGAAATCATCACAAGAGATTAGTGAAAGGTATCAATTACAAGAAATTAGGGATTCAAATAGGAGTAGTAATGATTAAGGAAATTATCACAAATTACTGTAAAATAAACGAAATAATCACAGTAACAAGAAGGAATAAAATCAAAAACTCTAATAAGAATAGTAAAGTTAAAATCACATAAAGTCAGGAATTCAACTAGAAAAAAATAGTACTAATTACACAACTTTATGTTAATGAACAAAATAAACATAGTATAGGCGGAAGAAGCAAAATCAGAAACCCTAATGAACATAATAGGGTAAAAATCATAGAAACATAGAACATATTCATGAATAACAGACAAGCAATCAAATTAAACGAACAAATAGGCAAGGACAGTTCTCAGAACCCAGGATTAAGACCATAGGTTTCAATATAATGAATCAAGTAAAAGGAAAAACTTGAATAAACCGTTTAAACATAGTAAAAATTATCGAATAATCCTGAAAATTAGAGGAAAAGTCATTAGGGGTTAAGAAACACTAGTTTTGAAGAAGAAGAGGCATTTTGAAACATCGGAGAGGTTATCATGGAAAACAACAAAAATAACTCAAAATATACACAGATCTATTGAGATCCGAAGAGTCAAGAGATGAGTTAGGATTTCTCTTGATACTCAATTTTTTTTTATATATTTTAAATATGTATAAATACCTTCAAATAGCATATATTAGCATATATAAGCATGCACGAGGTTTCTATAGTTTTCCCATGATTTTAAGGATTTAAATTGTTTTATTTTCTTCCCTTTTATTCATAAAATACCAATAATTATTTTTCAAATTATTTTTATGATGATTTATTCATTTAATTTCTATACTTATTTCAAAATACGGTTAACATATTTTTCATGAATTTTTATAATTACATATAGTATTTTTTAAGCTAAATTACATATAATTGCAATGTTAGCCCATTTTAAGGTATAATTATATTTCATATGAGTAAAATTGGTCCCTATATTTTTAAAATGATATTTAAATATTTTAAATCATTTTGGAATATTAAATTATTTTCCAAAAATCACCTATTATTTATTATAAATTAAAATAGGAAAATTGGCTATTTAAATTAAAGCTAGATTTGTCTTTCAATTATAGCCCAAATTGAACCCACAACTAGCCTAATTTTTTACCCAATTTACCTTACCCAGACCCTACAAACTCATACCCAAACTCGGAACCCATCTACCCGATCAAATCCTGACCTTTGATCTCCCAAATCAACGGTCCAAACGAGCCCTTTCCCTTTTTAATCCTAAATACTACTAACCCTATCTCATTTATGAGATTCCGACACCCTCAAATGCTCTCATATCCTCTCCTCTCTTAACCTAACCCTAATTCTCTTCCTTCGCCGCCTCCTTCTCCGTAGACCACCTTTCAACCCCAAGATTCCAATGGTTCCTCCATCGCCTTGCTCATCATCTCTAAGGCCTTCAAGAACCCTGGGTCATCCCGATTTGGATCTAGGGTTTATGTTTCTATTGTTCATGGATTCTCCGGTGTGATTTTCGATAAAATGAACATATTTGCTACGGTCTTTCAAGTTTATAGCAGGTTCTTCCGTTTCTATTTGGGTTTCCTTTGAAACCCTAACTTTCGTTTGTATCTCTCAAATCTGTGCTCTTTTTAACTATTTAAGTCTATTTCTTTCTATGTTTTACACTATTCTCAAACTTCTTTTGAAAAATCATCAACTTTAAGCCATTTTTACTTTTAGGGTTTCTCAGAGTTCTTCTACACTTGTTTAAACTGATTTTTCTTTATGTTTAAACCTTTTCCTTGTATATCTTGATTGATTCTACGTTCTCACTACTTTTTCAACTCGCTTCTGTTAAAAGCCCTAATTTTTAGATCTTTTTTGTTTTGGTTTTGTGTGTTAGCATGACTACTCGACTCTTGTTAAGTTTTTGTGGTTACCATGCTTCAAATGGGTTTTTACTGAGTATTTAGACTACTTGTATCACCTCTGTGTGATTTTATTCATCTGAATTTGTTCGTCTCTTGACTCTTTCTATCAATATTGCTGACCTTGCCTGTTTGCTACGTCTGTTTGTCCTTCTCTATTTATATGTTGAGGTATAGAATAATAACCCTCTCTTGATTTGATTCTGATTTCTTTATTTGATGGTTTGACTGAAAAGTTTTCTTTTAAAACCCTAAAATTCTACTCTTCTGTTTAAATTGACTGATTCCATTACCATATTCGCTGTAGTACTTTATTTTTACTGAATCATTCCTTAAATGGAGTTTTCTGAACTTACACCTAATTGACAACTCTATGCTTACTGAACTTTGATTCTTTCCTTATTAATCATGTAATGATATTTCTTGCCTTATATACTAGTTCTTACCGTTTGAATTAAACTCCCTTAACTTAAGGGAGAACTTGCCTTGATTGTTGACTGATTGATTCTGAGTTCTTTAATTACCATGCTACTATGATTCTTACCTTATTTTACTACATGTTTTCAACTATAAATACTCTAGTATTTCACTAACACATACACACGAACACTTGGTTTAAAAAAACTATCTCTAATACTAAAAAATCTCTGCTCTCTCTCTTGTGCTAGGCTAACCATTTGTGCTCTCTTGCTCTTTCATTCTGCTTAATATCCTTTTCACTGCTATGTCCTAGTTTCAATTCAAAGTTCCAACAGCAACATGCTTCCCCTATTAATTCAGATTCTCTTATTTCTTGTATGCTTCTATTTGTGGTTTTGTTGTAAAATTTGTAGTCAAGCATTACATCATCAGCATCTTATTATGTCTTCCCCTTCCTTTAGATTAGTATATTCCTCTTATGTGTGTTTCTGAGCATGCCTACCAATTGTCTCTTACTTATTGTATACTTACCATCCTCTATGTGGTTGTGTTTTTTATGTCTGGTTTGTGACAATGCCAGTATCAGCTGTTTCTGAGCATGTCTAAACTAGTCCTAAGACCTTTGTTGGGTTATGTGTTTGCAGCTAAATGTTCTATGTGTCCCAAACCCCTTGACCTTTATTTGTGACTACTGAATGTGAACTAGCTATGTTTGGACTTTGTTAACTATTCCAATCTCTATTTCTCAAACTATCTCTGTTGTTTTACTGAATTACTTTCAAAAAAGGCTTTTGTTAAATATAGTTTCTTACTAAGACCTTCTCAACCTGTGTCCATCACTTCTCACTCTACTCTTAGTCAATAAGTTCTGCTCCCTCTAGTATGTGTACTGCCTTAGGATACTTTGAGACCCCTCTGAACTCTGGCATACAGAGGTTGGACGTTCCACACTGCACTTGTTCAATTCTGGGTATCTAAGTCTAGGTGTAAGCACTGCCCGAAATCCTTGAGATCCTTAGGTAACTTTGATGCATCTAAACTCTGATTTTATCTATGGAACTGAGACATATGAGGCCATTGGAGGCTTTGGGAAACATGGGCTTAATTGAAGGATCCCTATAGAATAACTTCTTGATTTTCTATTTTTATTTATATAATTCATTGGCCTGTAATAATTTGTAAACAAATATTGGGGTATTTAGTAAAAAAAGGGTGGGTAGATGCATACTTTAAAGGGTGATACGGGTAGAAATCATGCTCTTATGGCCTTATTTTTAAACTCTAATTGCTTGCCTAAATAGAAATCATGCTCGTAGGGTTTTACTCTTTAATCTAATAGATTTTCCTAATAGAAATCATGTCCATAGGATTTCACTTTTGAATTTGTTTTGTATTAAGTAGAAACAATGCCTATAAGGTTTTACATTCTATCATGTTTAGAAACCATGTTTATAGGTTTCAAACAATCATGTCGTAATCAGTCCAATAATAGATGTCATGCCCTATAGGACTTAATTCCGATTCAATCATAATGAGTTTCTGTATGTTACTGTTTATCGATTAAAATCGGTAATCCATCTAGATATCATGCCTATAAGGAATTCTACTCGCAATTCTTACTGTCAATCTGATTTAGTCTAATAAATCAATCTTTAATCACGCCAAGCTCATTTCTAAATTGGTCTTATTAAGTATTAAGCAAGTTTTGAAATAAGTTTTTAAAAACTGCATGTCATTAGATATCATGCCTATAAGTATTAAATTAGCTATGTTTGTTTCTTTATTAACATAGATATTAGTATCCTGCGTATAGGCAAGCCTTAGTGCATTTTTAAAATGGCATCTCTTTTAAACTGTCTCTATATCTCAATGTTTTCCGATCCTAACAGGCTTTTAAAAGAGTCCCTAGGCAACTAATAGGGTATAACTTCTGAGTGTAAAATGTTTTTTCTGTTTCTTCATATTTACTTAGATATCCTGCTATAGGACATTGATTAATAAAATACCTTGACTGTGTTTGAGTCGTGCTGCTTATGTGTTTGTTTGAGGAGGATACTCTGAGCCTCTTAATTGCTCCCATTATGTGTGAAGTCGTAAATATTTTTGACGGTCGCCTTAGAATTTTTTCCTTTCTTAACCTCAGTGGTACGTCTAGAACTACCTATAGGTAGAGTTCCTAATTCCTTCCAGGACCATTAATAACAAACGGGTAGTAACACGCAATAGGAATCATTGACCAAGCACTCCCTTTGCATTACCCATAAGGGGATGGGATGGTTAGACATGGTATATGATGACTACACATTAATGTCACGTGTAACCCCTCATTGAGGAGTGTTTACCGAACATTGCATAGGGTGATCCTATAGGATAACCAACCTAGGACTCCTCTTTACTAAATCCTTTCTTTAAACCTTTGTTTTACAACTTGTTCAAAACTTTATCTTAATACTTGAGTTATTCTAACATACTTTACTTGCAACCTATCAGATTTAACTGTTTACTTGTAATGGACTAATTTGTGAATATAATTTCGGCCGGGATCCACAGTTGTGGCCCAAGAGGGGTGCCTAACACCTTCCCATCGAGGTTACTTCGAGCCCTTACCCTAATCTCTGGTAATGTGAACCAATCCAAGAGTTAATCGCTCTAGGTGTCCTAACGCATCATAATCTGTTAGGTGGTGACTCTTCAAACACCCAATTCCAAAAAAGGAAATGAAACATTACACCCTGTGAATGTCGAAACCCGGACATCTCTCCCGTCCTAAATGGAGGAAAAAAAGGGGGTGCGACAACATGGCGACTCTGCTGGGGATATTTTTAGGCTCTTACCGTAACGAACTTATCTTTTACAAATTGTCCAAGCATGCTTTATCCTGTACCCTTCTCCCTTATTTGAATTTAAGATTCTATGTTTTAGGCATTTAAGGTTCTTTATCACTGAAATTGTCCTCTCTCTTTGTTTTCTTTTTCGTGTAACTATTTTTCAATTATTTAAATGTTGTATTTATTTTTCTTACGTGCAAATACTTGACTACATGTTATTAATTGCTGCATAAATCATGCTCCACATCATATTCCACTCGTGTAGATAAAATCCTATAGCAATGCTTTAATGAGTGGTTGCGCTCTTCCTATTTACTACCCTTAAATACGGAAAGGCTTATTTGCGGTATAATCAGTCAATCAGCGGTGCAGTCGATTTTTGGTTTCGTGCCTTCCCCCTCAAGTTGTCCGCTTGAGGGTATCAGCCTAAAACCCCATAGAAACCTTACTCTGTTTAAATTGTGCATGCATCATGGTCAAACCTAGTCGGATCAATTATTTTGTCCACATAATGATCCTTTAAGATAAGCCTTATCCAATGTCTATCGGGTTTTCCATAATTCGAACGGATGTAACCACATTTTGTGCATTAATTTGAAGAACTAAATACTGATATATTGATCATAAATGTATAAATAGTCGAGCCCGGTGGGGGTAAGGGCTAACCCTTCTATTTTGAAGAAAATGAGGCACGAGGTCCCAAGATTCGGTATGGTTAGCAACATCCTTCTATTGTTGTTAGATTGGTGGGAGGACTTAGATTGGTGGGAGGACCTTTCCTCAAGCGACAAGAAGCATGTGAAAAAGTATCTAGGTAACTTTACTTCCTTGCTAGATATTGGACTAAATAACAAACTGATCGAGGCTGCCACCCTATTCTGGGATAGTGAAAGAACTGTCGGTGACATAGAAATGACACCGCTTCTAGAGGAAATAGGAGGACTTGCAGGGTTGACTTGGGACAGTCCTGGGCTTTTGGTGCCAGAAAACCATATGGGTAGGGGATTTTGAAGATGATGGCGCTAAAAAAGAATGTCTATCTAGTGTTCCTGAAGGACTCCTACATACCTTTCGAATATTTGTACAAGAGGTATGGCCATAGTAAGTCTTCCCGCACTTATGATGATGAGATCGCCCTCACTTCACCGGGTCACATCCACCGCAGAGTGTTCGTGTTCATTGTGTGCTTTCTAGGGATGATAGTGTTCCCAGTGAAAAACGGAAGAATCCACACTAGGTTATCCATGGTCGCCAAAACTCTGATGGAAGGGATTAATGTACAAACATATGCTATAGTCCCAATGATCATAGCCGACATCTATAGGGCCCTAGAGCACTGTCAAAGAGGGGTCAAGCAGTTCAAGGGTTGTAATTTACAGCTGCAGTTATAGTTGTTGGACCATCTCCAAAAGGGTCGATATCATCAAGAATTTCTGCGAAGGGCTTGGAACGACCACATTGCCTACTATCACCCAAATTAGATGAACTACATTCCAGATAGATTTGCTCAGCTGGAAAGTCCCAGCAAATGGGCAGAGTTTTTCGATAATCTGATCGAGGGACAGGTATAGTGGATGGTTGAATGGTTCCCAACATACGAGTTTATTATCAGGTCCAGGGATGCTCCGCACTTGGTGTTGGTCGGGTTGAGAGGGATATATCCATATGTCCCGATGTGAGTTGAGAGGCAAGCAGGCAGAAAATAAGTTGTACCAAGGGTCGTCAAGATGAGCCACTTCATGGCAGACTCTCAAGATAATGATGTCCCTTACAAGTGCCAAGCTCAGCATATGTGTCACTGCAAAATCATTATGGAGAAGAATACCATTGAGCCAGTTAGATATCATGCACGGTGCTAGCCTTTATACTCAGCATGGTTAGGGGATAATCTGAAAGGGATGGTGACTCTAGGGACCAGCTGAGGGAACAGAATCATAGACGAGGAAGTTGAATCCTAAGTCAAGTATAATAGGCTGCGCAAAAGGGTCCACGACTCTGAAAATGAGAACCGAGAAATACATGAGAAGTATGCAATGTTGATTGAGGAATGGAAGTAGATGTCGGTAACTTCCAATAGGAAACTGGAATACCTGGAGCAAGGAATAGTAAAGCTAGAGGGAAAAGTTATAAAGAGGATCGAGAACTGTCAGAATGCTGAGGGAGCTGAGGGAGGACATCTAGCCCGAGCCTGCTTACTGTTGGGACTGTGCGAGCTGAGAGATCTGTATATGGAGTCCGGAAGATCAAATCTGTAGAAGGTCCTTCTGGGACCAAATAGATTAGATTTACTTGCTTTTCCTAAAATGTAATAAGGCCAAGTGCTAGTAGTGGCTTGTTTTATTATTATGTTAGTGTCATTTTTGGATTCGTGTACTTTTATATTATGAAATGAAGCATTTATTGGCATTTAAAGTTCTCCAAATTTATTTGTCACTAGGCCTACCTGGGGCACAACGAGGATCCCAAATTAGGATACGAGTTTATATTTCGCAATATGTGTTTAAATACTATAAACATTTCGGAATCTTCACTAACTTGTTACCTTTTTGTTTTTATTTATTTTTTTCTATTATTATTCCCATCCCTTAGGTTGGTTCATCCATACTGGCCTCATCAACATATCATACCAGATCTAGAGTCCCTCCACCTCCTCCTCCTCCAAGTAACACAAAAAGCAGAGGGAACGCAAAGATGGACGACTTAAGTGGAATTCGAAAACGTTGAGAACGCAAATACTTCCAATGGACATAGCACTCCGGCCCTAAATGACTTGGTTCTGACACTGCAGCAAAAGATTCTAGAATTAAAAGGAGAACTCAAGAAGGTCCGCAATTTGGCAAACTTGTCACTCACCCTCAATGTCCTTGATATCCACCAATAAAACGCAAAAAACCCAACACCTCCTCAGAACACACAAAACCAACAGCCAAAAAATCCCACCGTACCAAGTCAATACGCAACTCCACCTCAAAATATCAATCCACAGCCAATAACAACTCCACCACAACATCATCATCAATAAATCCCAACCACAACTTATGATACTCATTACAATACACCATCACTGATTCCCAATGAACAAAAATCCACCAATGACCATCATTATACCCAAGTCCCTGGCACCCATCAGAGCAACCCCATATACGTGGAAACGGTACCACATTCTACCCAACCAATCTCATGTGCACCGGAACCTTCTGAAAAGGACCGGCTCATTAAGAACATGGTCGAAGAGTTCAAGAAGTTAACAAGCTGAGTTCAAGGTGTTGAAGGTGATAGACGAATAAAAGGTTTGAACTATGAAGATATGTGTATACAACCCGATGTGGAATTGCCAGAAGGGTACAAGCCTCCCAAGTTTGAAATGTTCGATGGTACAGGTGATCCCAGGGTTCACCTAAGGACCTACTATGACAAGTTTGTCGGGGTTGGGAAAGATGAAAATATTCGAATGAAGCTCTTTATGAGGAGCCTTACTAGGTACGCTTTGTCTTGGTATATTAGCCAGAATCCCAAGAAATGGTCCAATTGGGTAAGCATGGCATCAGATTTCATGGACCGGTTCAAGTTCAACAGATAAAATGCACCTGATATCGTCTACGTTCAGAATCTTAAGAGGAAACCTACTGAGATTTTCAGTGAATATGCTACTCGTTGGAGGTCGGAAGCCGCCAAGGTCAGGCTATCTTTGGATAAAGAACAAATAAATAAATTCTTCGTCAGAGCACAATATCCACAATATTATCAGAGATTGATGGTCATCGTAAATCATAAATACTCTGATATCATCAAGCTCAGGAAAAGGATCAAGGAAATAATCAAGAGCTGGATGGTAACAAATTTTGAGGCACTGCAAGCTACGAATAAGGAGCTCCAATCAGGCGGCATATCAAAGAAGAGAGATGTTGGGGCAGTAATGGTGGCCCATGGCCCAAAAACTCCACTCATATATTAAAGATGAGTCAGAAGA
Organism: Nicotiana glauca; assembly: GCA_026770625.1. Taxonomy (NCBI): domain Eukaryota; kingdom Viridiplantae; phylum Streptophyta; class Magnoliopsida; order Solanales; family Solanaceae; genus Nicotiana; species Nicotiana glauca. Next base: position 37,581 of record MU726859.1, on the reverse strand, counting down.
TGTAGACCTTGAAGAAATTGCTGTCAATGAACCATACACAATTGCAAAGGGGAGGGAGAAAAGGCAGACACGAGAATCAGAACACCTTATAAATCAAGCAAACTTGATTGCATATGCGTTCGTAGCTGCATAAGAAGAGATTAAGGATCTGGAGCCCTCCTCGTATATTGAAGCAACTTCTTGCAAGGATGATGCACAATGGCAGTTAGCCATGACGGAAGAGATGAAGTCTCTTCACAAGAATCAGACGCAGGTTTTAGTGAAAAGACAAAATGGGAATATGATAGTTGGATGCAAGTGGATCTACAGAAAGAAAGAGGGAATTCCTGAAGTGGAATATGCTAGGTTTAAGGCGAGATTGGTTGCAAAAGGTTTCAGTCAGAAGGAGGGAATTGACTACAATGAAATTTTCTCTCCAGTCGTGAAGCATAGCTCAATTCGCGTGCTACTAGCATTGGTTGCACAATTTGACTTGGAGCTTCAACAGCTTGATGTCAAAAGTGCTTTCTTACATGGTGATCTAGAAGAGACAGTCTATATGGATCAGCCTGAAGGTTTCCTAGCGGAGGGAAAAGAAGATCACATATGCTAACTAAAAAAGCCTTTGTATTGTTTGAATCAATCCCCTAGACAATGGTACAAGAGGTTTGATGCATTCATGACTACACATGAATTCTCAAGGAGTACATTTGATAGCTATGTGTATCACAAAAAGATGTCTGGTAACTCAATGGTTTATTTATTGTTATATGTTGATGATATGCTTATTGCTGCTAACAACATTACAAAGATAAATGCTTTGAAGAAACTGTTGAGTAAGGAATTTGACATGAAGGATTTAGGAGCTGCAAAGAAAATCCTTGGTATGGAGATTTCAAGAGAAGACGGTGTTGTACATATTTCTCAGAAGAAGTATATTGAAAGGATTCTTGAGAGATTTAATATGCATACGTGCAAGCCTGTAAGTACACCATTAGCTCCTCATTTTAAACTTTCAGAGATACAAATGCCTCAGTCCGAGGAGGAGGTGGAGCATATGTCAAAGACTCCTTATGCCAGTGCAGTTGGTAGCATTATGTATTCTATGGTATACACACATCCAGATATTGCTCAATCTGCAAGTGTGGTAAGTAGATACATGTCCAACCCAAGAGGCATTGGGAAGCTGTCAAGTGGATATTGAGATATCTCAAGGGAGCTTCTGGTGTTGGTCTGACTTTTCAAAAAAGTGGTGGAGGTATTTCAATTCTCGGTTATGTGGATTCTGACTATGCAGGAGATCTTGATAGAAAAAGGTCCACAACTGGATACATCTTTACCCTCGTTGGCAGTGCCGTTAGTTGGAAGTTGACTCTGTAGTCGATTGTCACTTTGTCTACGACAGAAGCAGAATACGTGGCAGCAGCGGAGGCGGTGAAGGAAGCTATCTGGATAAAAGGTTTAGTAGCGAAATTGAGTTTGGTTCGGCTGGAATCAACTCTTAGATGTGATATTCAGAGTTCTATTCATCTAATGAAAAATCAAAGATTTCTTGAGCGCACTAAACACATTGATGTCAGATTTCATTTCCTTCAAGATGTTGTTGAAGAAGGAACTACCAGGGTCGTGAAGGTTATCGCAGACGATAATGCTGCAGATATGTTATCCAAGATATTCATGCTCACTAAGTTTGCACACTGCAAAGACTTCGCGGGGGTGTGCATCAACTGATGCAACTCCGAAGAGAACAGTTGTTACATGGAGGTGGTATGTTCAACCATGGTTTGATTCTTCTTGTTTCTTGCAACGGGATTGCCCAGTAAGCTTAGAAGTTTTGGCCAAAGTTGTTCACATGCACGCTCGAAACGCAAACCAAGGCGGATATTGAAAATGTTGGTTTATGTTTAGTCAACAATGGCATGCTGAAAATGCTGGTTTATGTTTAGTTAACAATGGCATGCCAATTGGAAGAGTTGGTGGAAAGAGTTGGCATGAATGCTAGGAGAAAGCTTCCTCCTTTGATTTCACCCATGACATCAACAGGAGGTAGTTTGATGTCACCAATGACATCAAGAGGAGGTCCTTACCTCTATAAATAGATGCACTCTTTCATTTGTAGAAACCATCCCAAAAACAATACAATACATTGTAGTGAGTAGAGAGTTAAGAGAGAAATTCTCTTAAGTGTAATTGGGAAATCTCCCCTTCCTTTGTAAATAATAGAAAGGCAATTGTTCTCTGGTAGACGTAGGATTATTCTGATCCGAACCACGTTAAATGTTATGTTCTTTCTTTTACGTTTCCGCTAACATGTACAATTTGAAATTGAACCCCGTAAAGTGTGCATTCAGGGTTCCCACAGGAAAGTTATTTTCATTGTCAGACACCGAGGGATCGAGCTAGACCCGACTAAAATAAAAATTATTCAGGAGTTAGCACCACCTAAAAGCAAAAACGATGTGATGAGCTTCCCGGGATGGCCCAACTACATCATTCAATTCATAGCACAATCCACAGTAATATGTGAACCCATCTTCAAGATTTTGAGGAAGGATGCCGAGACAAATTGGACCGAGGATTGTCATAAAGCTTTCAACAAGATCAAGGAATACCGGTCCACACCGCCAGTTCTGGTCCTGCCAGAACCAGGACGACTTTTGCTACTTTATCTATCCGAGTTAGACGGAACCTTCAGATGTGGTTTAGGACAACATGATGAGATATGAAGAAAGGAGTAGAAAATATATTATTTAAGAAAGAAGTTCACACCATATGAAGCACGGTATTCTCTACTTGAACGCACTTGTTGTTTTTTGACCTGGACAGCCCAAAAATTGAGGCATTACTTTTGCGCCTACACCACCTAACCATGTCCAGGATAGATCCCCCGAAGTACATATTTCAGAAGCCCATACGTACTGGGAAGTTGGCTAAATGGAAGATACTATTTAGTAAGTTTGACATCGTGTATGTAACTCAAAAGGCAGTCAAGGGACAAGCATTGGCAGATCACCTCGCTAAAAATCAAGTGGGAGGAGAATACGTATCCTTGAAAACGTATTTTCCCGACGAAGAAGTATCATTCATAGGAGAAGACATCACTGAAGTATATGACGGTTGGATGATGTTCTTTAATGGAGCCACAAATTTCAAAGGAGTAGGCATTAGAGAAGTTTTGGTGTCAAAAATGGTTTAGCATTATCCCATATCTGTTAAACTCAGATTTTCCTGTACCAACAACATGGCAGAGTATGAAGCCTGCATACTAGGGCTCAACATGGTAGTCGACATTAACATTTAGGAATTGTTGGTGAAATGTGATTCAAATTTGCTTGTGCACCAGGTACAAGGAGAGTGTGCCACCAAGAATTCCAACATATTGCCATATATATACACCATGTGCAAGAATTGAAAAGGAGGTTCATAAAGATAGAATTCCGACATATGCCAAAAATTCGGAATGAGTTCGCCGACGCATTAGCCACTTTGTCATCCATGATACAACATACAGATAAGAACTATATTGATCCAATCCCAGTGAGGATCCATGATCAGCCGGCATATTATGGTCATGTCGAGGAAGAAGCATATGAAAAGCCTTGGTTCCGTGACATCAAGAAGTATTTATCAAAAGGAGAATACCCAGAGCATGCAAATCATATACAGAAATGCACACTCCGGAGATTGTCAAATCATTTCTTCCACAGTGGAGGAAACTTGTACATAAGAACACCAGATTTGGGTTTACTAAGGTGTTCTAACGCAAACAAAGCTTCTAAGCTACTTGAGGATGTGCATGCTGGGACCTATGGTCCGTATATGAACAGTTTCGTCTTGGCCAAGAAAATACTCAGAGTAGGTTACTATTGGATGACCATGGAGATGGCTTATATTCAATATGTCCGCAAATGCTTTAAGTGTCATGTGCATGCCAACATGATAAAAGTGCTGCCAAACGAGCTTAATACAACAAGCTCACCTTGGCCATTCGCCGCCTGGGAAATGGATGTTATTGGTCCTATTGAGCCAACTGCTTCAAACGGACACGGTTTATTCTGTTAGGCATTGATTACTTCAAAAAATGGGTAGAAGCTATATCTTACAAAGCTGTAACCAAGATAGTCATCGTGGATTTTTTCAAGGATCGTATTTTATGCCGATTCAGAGTTCCTGAGTCCATTGTTACTGACAATGCTGCCAACCTCAACAATGATCTGATGAAAGCTATATCCGAAACTTTTAAAATCAAGCACAAGAATTCCACCACCTACAGACCTCAGATGAATGGAGTCGTAGAACCCGCCAACAAAAACATTAAGAAAACACTAAAGATAATGGTAGAGAATCACAAGCAGTGGCATGAGAAGTTACCTCTTTGCCCTGTTAGGGTACCGTACCACAGTTCACGCGACAACCGGGGAAACCCCCTACATGTTGGTTTATGGTTCCGAGATTGTCATCCCAGCCGAGGTAGAGATTCCTTGTTTAACAATCATATAGGAATTTGAGCTAAGCGATGCAGAGTGGATAAGAAGTCTTTATGAACAATTAGCCCATATCGATGGAAAAAGGATAAACGCAGTATGCCACGACCAACTTTACCAGAACAGAATGTATAGAGCTTTCAACAAAAGAGTCAAACCAAGACGGTTTGCATCAGGGCAACTGGTATTGAAGAAAATCCTCCCGCATCAAGATGAAGCCAAAGAAAAATTCTCTCCTAACTGGCAAGGTCCGTACATGGTTCACAGGGTCGTGACAGGAGGACCACTTATACATGCAGAAATAGATGGAGAGATCTGGCCAAAACCAATCAATTTAGATGCAGTCAAGAGATACTATGCTTAGATACTTTGCATTTCCTCATTTGATGTAATTGAACTACACTTGACCTGATTCTTGTTTAAAAGGGGGTACGTTGGCAGCCTTATGGGTTCGGTCATACCATAATAAAATTTTCATTTTTCCCCAAAATCAGAAACTAGGGCAAAATTTTGAGGAGGGTCCTAAAAATTTCAAAGCAAGTCCAGTCAGTGCCATCACATGCTAGGAAGTCAGTAATTAGTCAAGAACGGGGGCAAAATTTTGAGAAGAGTTCTCAAAATTCCAAAGAAGATTCAGCAGGCTCCGCCATCCGCAAATAGTTAATTGCTAGTGTCACAATTGCTAGTTCGTCAAAAATTTCTTGATATATCAATACACTTCAAAAATGATTCCATTTAATCAATGAATGCATATTTTTTTGAAAATTCTATTTTTATAACGGTCAGGTGCTACCTAGGGGGACTCGAATGGGACTTCCAGAGCAGAGCAGAGCATTGCCGTCAGACAAGCAATGCTATATTCATAAAACTAATGATTTTTCTTTGAACGTAGGCATATTTGACTTGACGGTAGCATTCGAAAAAACAAGTATACATAAATACAATTCACCATCCATCCGGCCATCAGACACTGAATATAGCATAGCTAAGACATACTCTACCCTTATCTGCTATTCTCTCTTTTGATGAGTCTAATTTCTAACTCCATATTTGCATGAGTCTAATCTCTGACTTCATACATGCATGAGTCCAATCTCTGACTCCCCATTTGCATGAGTCTAATCCTTGACTCTATACTTGCACGAGTCTAAGCCCTGACTCCACATTTGCATTAGCCTAATCTCTGACTCCACATCTGCATGAGACTAAGCCCTGTCTCCAATATTGCACGAGTCTAATCCCTGACTCCATATTTTCATAAGGCTAAGCACTGCCTTCGCTTTGCATGACACTAAGTCTTGTCTCTAATCTTGCATGAGTCTAATCCCTGACTCCATATTTGCATAAGGCTAAGCATTGCCTTCCCTCTGCACGAGACTAAGCCCTGTCTCCAATGTTGCATGAGTCTAATCCCTAACTCCATATCTGCATAAGGCTAAGAATTGCCTTCCATTTGCATGGGACTAAGCCATGTCCCAAATCTTGCATGAGGTTAAGCTCTACCTCTATATTTGCATAAAGCTAAGCATTGCCTTCTCTCTGTATGAGACTAAGCCCAGTCTCCAATCTTGCATGAGTCTAATCCCTGACTCCATATTCGTATGAGTTTAATCCCAAACTCCATATTCGCATAAAGCTAATCCTTGCCTCACCATTTGCATAAGGCTAATCCTTGCCTCCCTACTTGTACGGGATTAAGCACTGTCCCTTTTCTCCTCATATATAGCTCTGTTTCTACTACTATCTACTTAATTTTCAATCGGGCTAAGCTCTGCCCTTCACTTCACAAGACTAAGCCTTTCTTATTACATCATATTGTTCTATATCATGGGCTGAAATATCACCAATATTTCAAAAGGCATCATAGTCTAAAGCATCCTTATAGCCGGAAGACACCATGCCATGGCTTGAGGATGTCTCGAACTTTCATATCAAAGGTGTCATGGTTCGGACGCCCCATTTTCATGGCCCAAGAACACCATTTCATGGCCCAAGAACATCATTTCATGGCCTGCAAATCCCTCACTAAACAATTCATATCCCGGGACGTCATCTTTAACTGTCCAAAGACAACCTTAATGGTCCAAAGGGAATTTGCATCTTGTTTAAATTTTGCAAATACGTTTGTATCATATTTTATCTATAGGTAACCATATAAGCAACCTCTATCTTAGCAAGAGCAATCTCGCTCCAATTCCTTTCAATCGTCCCAATCCTTAATCGCTCATCATAGTCGCTTTCATATCTCGTGTCCATTCTTGCAATAATTTCAACGGCATACTCCGCGGGTGAATCCAGAACTACACATGGCCTGATTCCTGTAAAACCGGTGATATGTAGGCAACTCGAAAATCAAAGCTCGACCTTTTTCCTTTGAAACATCCCATCCGGTCAAAATTGTACATCATTTCTTTACCCGAAAATACTTTCATCCTTCCCGGGTAACGAGAGGTAGCTGGTGATACATAATTTTTCCCTACATATTCTAAATATGCATATATAAGAATGCACGAGGTTTTTATAATTTTTCCCATGATTTTAAGGATTTAAATTGATTTATTTTCTTCCCTTTTATTCATATAATACAATTAAAAATTTCCCAAATGATGATTTATTCATTTAATTTCTATACTAATGCCAAAATATGGCTAATATATTTTTCATACATTTTTATAATTATATTTAGTATTGTTTAAGCTAAATTACATATAATTGCAATGTTAGCGCATTTTAAGGTGTAATTATATTTTATATGCGTAAAATTGGTCCCTATATTTTTAAAATGATAGCTATATATCTTAAATCATTTTTGCATATTAGAAATTACCTGTTATTTATTATATATTAAAATAGGAAAATTGGCTATTTAAATTATAGCCAGATTTGGCTTTCAATTATAGCCCAAATTCAGCCCACTCCTAGCTCAATTTCCTAACCAATTAACCCGACCCAGAACCTATAAACTCCTACCCAAACTCGGAACCCATCTATCAGGTCAAATCCTGACCGTTGATCTCTCAAATCAACGGTCCAAATGAGCCCTTTTTTTAATCCTAAAGACCACTAACCCTGTCTCATTTCTGAGATTCCGCCGCCCTCAAACTCTCTCATATCCTCTCTTCTCCCAACCTAACCCAAATCCCCTTCAATCACCGCCTCCTTCTCCGGCCATCTCCGGCCATCTCCGGCAACCACCTTTCAACCCTAAACCTTCAATGGTTCCTCCATTGCCTTGCTCATCATCTCTGAGGCTTTCAAGGACCTTGGGACGTGCTGGTTTGAATCTAGGGTTTCTGTTTCTTTCATTCATGGCTTCTCCGGTGTGATTTTGGTCAAAATCACACCATATTGCTACGATCTTTGAAGTTTATAGCAGGTTCTTCTGTTTCTATTTGGGTTTCCTTTGAAACCCTAATTTTCATTTGTATCTCTCAGATCTGTGCTCTTTTTAACGATTTAAGTCTGTTTCTTTCTATGTTTTACGCTATTCTCAAACTTCTTTTGAAAAATCATCAGCTTTAAGACGCTTTTACTTTCTTAAAGTTAGGGTTTCTCAGACTTCTTGTACACTTGTTTAAACTGATTTTTCGTTATGTTTAAAGCTTTTCCTTGCATATCTTGACCAATTCTATGTTCTCACTACTTTTTTAACTCGCATCTATTAAAAGCCCTAATTTTTAGATCTTTTTTATTTTGGTTCTGTGTGTTAGCATGACTACTGGACTCTTGTTAAGTTTCTGTGGTTACCATGCTTCGGATGGGTTTTTACTGAGTCTTTAGCCTACTTGCATCACCTCTGTGTGATTGTATTCATCTAGATTTGTTCATCTCTTGACTCTTTCAGTCAATATTACTGACCTTGCCTATTTGCTACATCTGTTTGTTCTTCTCTATTTATATGTTGAAGTATAGAATAATAACCCTCTCTTGATTTGATTCTGATTTTCTTTTTTTTTTCTTTCCGTTAGGCAAGTGACTAGGGCTAGTTTTTTATTAATAATGAAAAGGAAATGAACATGAAAATGAAACAAATTACATTGGAAGGTGGTCTTAATCTATGAAAGTGATAAACGTTGACGATTACATTAAACCTATTACCAATATTGAGTAAACTCAACATTGATATTACATGATGTTTACTAGCTACATTAGTCCATAAATAACTAATAAATCCAATTTTCTTGTTCTCCTTTGATTGTTCATGTTTCTGCTTCCATGTCCATCTCCAAGTGTAGTTCTTGAAAGTGAAAATGTATTTTCTCCATTTTTGCTCTATCATGCTTGTGCATGTCATGTTTCCTTCCTCCAAGGAATGAACACACAATGTTAATACCACACTGTGAGGTCGTATTAAGTGACACACCATGATTACAGTAGTGTTCCTATATCATTTCCTTATCTGTTGTTCTTTGCCCAACTTGAGGTGGAAAGATTCTTGTATTAATGCAAAACTGCTCTCCATTGTATGTGTCGATCCTAGCTCCTCATCATCCCTTTCCATTTGCCAGATGATGTTATTTAATTCCTCTTCCCGTGAGTTCCAGCTGATTTGAGATAGCCTTGGCTCATATTTTAAGTGTAGATTATCCACCCAAAGCCCACTTTCTTGAGTCCCAACACCTTTGTCTTCCATGTGGACCATGCTCGTTGGTAATGTCAGGCATGCTTCACTTGCTGCCCAGTATTTCCAACATGTTATTTTGTAGAATGCTTTGGCGCGTCTCCGGTTCCTTTTGTCATTGGAAGTTGTCACATTTTTGGAGATTATTTGGCTGTACATTGTTAACTGCCAGCCCAACGATGCTGCAAATGTGACATTTTCAGCCAATTGCCCTGTCATTCTTGTGCTTACCATCGTTCCTTCTTCAAGGGAATGAGCACATAGTGCTAATACCACCCATAGAAGTCGTATTAAATGATAAGGCATTAGTACAATATCGTTTCCTGCAAAAAAGAAAACAAAGTTAGTTAAAAAATAGTCCCCACCATCTCTTCCATAAGAATTTGAGTGTTGATCCTGTTCATGGTCTTCTTTTCCAACCCGTCTCCTTTTATTTTGTTGTATCACTTCTAGTTCATTATTAAAAATATCATATCCATTCCATGCTAAATATGTATTCCCCTTATGCCAGGTTTGGCAGCTGGCCACAGGCGTGTATGAGGACAGTCGATACATGCATGCATTTGATGGTGCATTTGTCCAGTTTTTCCTCGATCTCATGTAAACTCCATCATGGTTATTTTTTCGATAATAGATTATGTTGTTTGTAACCTTCCCTCCCATTAGAATGACGAAAAGCTACAGGATCCAGGCGTTCATAAAGTTCCAGTCGTGCATAAAGTCCATCGAAATAGGCCAGCATTTAATATGCCCAGCTTTTCTCGAATTCTCGCAATTTATCCATATTTGTTTGCTTTTTTCTCCTTTTGACTGTTCTTCCTCGATTCTAGCTGTTGCAAATTCCCATCGATTATGCATATGGGCATGTGCACCAAGCAGCATGCTTTTGAACCTTTGTGGCATCCAAGATTTATTTAATGAAACACTAAACTCCATCATCAACAATAGGCGTGCATATGGTTGAAGCTGCCATTGAAATTTAATGGTCAGTTTTTCATTTCCCAAGTAGTTAATGCCTAGTATTTCCTCCAAGACATGTTTGTATCCCCATGTTTGTTGTCCATTCCCATCAGTCTCGAACATCCAAACGAGGCAGGTGTGAATATCTCGCAGCTTTGTCCCTTGTTCTGCATGTGACTGTCCAAAAGCTTCCCTGGAATGGGTGCAAATTCCATGTGATAGAGTGTGTGTATTTAATTCAAATAGCCGCATTAATAGCCTGTGTTGCAATTTGCATTTGTTGGAGTGTGTAGTTAATTTCTGTTGGAGAATTAACAGAAAATATGGCCCAGGTACAGTAAAAATTTATGTTAAAGAAACAAACAATGTTAGATAAACCATGAGTTCCTCCCCTCAGATTTGATCATGATATCCACTGCTTCGATACTTCAGATGCATCCCTTGCGTTTGGGTACCTTTACTTTTCTTATTCTTTACCCTTCCTTTCCTCATCAGTTCTAACATCTTATAACTTTGATTCTCAGGTTTGGACATCGAAGTTTGTCTACATTGACCAACCTTCTTCCTTGTGTATCGAGATGGTGAAACTCATGACATTCCAGATTCCCCATATCGAGTGCATAGTTTGCCAGGTGATCAGCAAGTTTATTACCCTCCCTATAAATATGAGACACCCTTCCATTACCCCCTACTAGTAATTCCTTTATTTCCTCCACCTCCTCCTCTATGATCCAAGGAGGTTTCCATATTCCTTCAATAGTATTTTTCAGCATCATCGAATCAGTTTCAAGCCATATTTGCTGATTGTGATGAATGGTACAGTATCTCAAGGCCTCCAAAATAGCCCTTGTCTCAGCTTGTGTATTAGTAGTTTCCTTGATCTCCTTCCCAACTGCATATACCAAATCTCCATTATCATTTCTGATGTAGTAACCAATCGAACTCCTGCATGGGTTTCCTCTTGATGCCCCATCAGTGTTAATCTTAATCCATCCAACAGGAGGGAATTCCCAAGTCACCTTATTGAACTTCAGAGTAGGGAGATAGTTTTCCATCATATTTAGTACATCTGGCCATCTTTGGCGGACAAAAATAATTCCTGGTTTTCTAACCTTGACCAGGGGTTGGATTGTAGTACAAATCTGATGTACTACCCTATTGATCGAAACAGGTTCGTCATTCTTATTACAATTTCTTCTTTTCCATAGCTCCCAAATAATGATACTTGGTAGTGAAAGGAAAATTTGTTTAAGGCGTTGAATTACCTCGACTGACCAGCATTTAACAATGGCTTGATGCAGGCTCAAACCCTCTAAGGATAAACCAGCATAGGAGAAGAAATATGTCCATACCTTCTTTGCTGCATACGATGTAAAGAACGCATGGGCTACTGTTTCCTCCTGTGGTTTGACACAGCACCAGCATTTCGATGCCATGCTGTACCCCATTCTCTTTATTGCATCATCTAAAGGTAGTCTGCCCCTCCACAGTTTCCACATGAAGAAAGAAATCTTAAAAGGTAATCCCTTTATCCACATGTTTTTGTAGGTAATGGTAGTTCCCTTTCTTTTTCTTATATATTCCCAAGCTGTTTTAGTAGAAAATGTCCCCTTTGTTTCCAAGTTCCAAATAGGTTTATCCATTGTATTAGGAGCAGTGGGAGGTTCAATATTGTCCAGAATGTGTTTAGCCAATTCTTCAGGAAGTAACCTATGCAGTTTAACATCATCCCACCCTCCTCCATTGACAACCTCACTTACATTTTGAATCGTTTCATCACAAAAGAAATCTGATGGGGTTACAAAATAAAGAGCACCTATGCCAGTCCAGTTATCAAACCAAAAAAGGGCAGATCCCATTTTTAGTCTCCATTCTATCAGGTGCTCCACAAGATCTCTACATTGTAGCATTTTTCTCCAAATATGAGAGCCACCCTTCCAAGGGACAACTAGGGCATTTAATTTCTTGCAGTATTTTTGACTCATGAATGCGCTCCAGAGTGATGGTTTAGTCCTAAACTTCCACCATAGTTTACAAAATAGGGCTTTGGCTATATCATGTAGCGATCGAAATCCTACACCACCTTCTTCACAAGGCAAACAAAGTGTATCCCAAGAAGCCCAATGCCTTGCCCTGACATCTACTGAATTGCTCCAAAAGAATTTAGCAAAAAGCTTATGGAGTTTATTAAGTACAAATGCTGGTGGGTTGACGGCTGATAACAAATATACCGGTATGCTTTGCAAAACATGAGCGATCAAAACAGCCCTTCCTCCGATGGACAACAATTTGCCCTTCCAAGATTGTAGTTTGTCCAGCACTTTGCTCATTAGTCCTTCATAAAATTCCATCTTTCTCCTAGTGTAGGAAATCGGGCAGCCCAGGTAAGTGAGTGGGAAATCACGCCTTTCAATTCCTGTAATCCCTTCCACATTTCTGATCACAAAGTCGCTGGTGGAATGGTGCATGTATATTGCAGACTTGGTTTTGTTTATTAGCTGTCCAGATGCTACTTCATAATCTATCAATATATCCATGATCTGTTGTAGTGAAGTATCATCTGATGATACAAATATGATTGTGTCATCGGCATATGACAAATGATTAATCTTGGGACTCCACTTAGGTAATCCAAAACCATAAAACTGGGGGTTCAAGTGTAATGAATTTAATCCTCTTGAAAGTGCTTCTGCTGCAAGTATGAATAAGGTAGGGGATAGTGGATCTCCTTGTTTCACCCCTCTTGTTGATTTGAAAAAACCATGGGGTTGCCCATTTATAAGCACTGAGTACCAATTATTAGAAATAATTCCAAACACCACACCAATAAATCTTTCCCCAAAACCCATCTTCCTTATAGCCTTCGTTAAAAAAACCCAGGATAATCTGTCGTAAGCTTTTGTCATGTCAAGTTTAATAACGACATTGGGTCCTGCCTTGGTTCTGAGTCTTATATCAGTTACGATTTCTTGAGTAAGCAACACATTTTCTACAATGCTTCTTCCTTTTACAAATCTCGCTTGCTCCTCCGAAATAAGAATTGGTAGAAATCCAACTAACCTTTCATGTATGACCTTTGAGAAGACCTTGTTGATGAAGTTACTCAGACTAATTGGTCTCATGTCTGAGAAGTTGATAACATCGTTCTTGTTTGGAATTAACACTAAATTCGAATGAGTTATGAACTTAGGTATTTCATGCCCATTGAACAATGCCTTAACCATCTATATCACATTTTCACTTATGATATCCCAAAAAGATTTGAAATAGTTGCCAGTGAAACCGTCCGAACCACCTGCACTGTCCCCATTCAATCCAAAAATAGCTGTTTTTACTTCTTCGCAAGTTGGTTGTCTAATTAAATCAAGGTTCTGGTCTTGAGTTATTAAGTGTGGGATGTGATCGATGATATCAAAGTTGTAAGGGTATGTCATCTTCGTGAAACTGAGCTGTAAAGACCCTCACTGCCTCATCAGCTATTGTTTCCTGTTCTTCGAGCCACATACCATTACTATCTTGGATTCTCTTCAGTTGCAACTGTTTTCTTCTTCCTCGAACTTGAGAATGAAAAAACTTCATGTTTCTGTACACATTTTGAAACCATGCCATGCCTGATTTCTGCTTTCAATATTCCTCCTCCAATGCCATGACCTTAAAAAGGTCAGCCTGCACTCTTTGTAGCCTCTCTCTGTTCTGTAATGTCGGCCTTAAGACAAACTGAGCCTCATAAACTTTGACGACCTCTTCTAAGCTCAAAAGCTTTTTAAAAATGTCGCCATAGGTAGCCTTACTCCAAGTTGAGAGCACTTTCTTCAGTTTCTTCAGTTTATGGTTGAACATGGTGAACGGATTAGCGAAAAAATCTGTCTGCCAGTTCTGACGAACAACTTCCTGAAAAGACTCATGTTTTAACCAGAAATTTAAGAATCTGAAGGATTTCTTAATTGGTGTCACTTCTGGACTTAGTTTAATCAATAAAGGGCTATGGTCTGAACCAATTTTTGACAAATGCTCAACCTCTATTTTCGGCCATAAATTCTGGAATTCAAGATTAGCCAAACACCTATCCAATCGCTTGAAGATACAATATTCTTCAGCCCTTCCGTTCCACCATGTGTATATACTTCCTTTGAACCCAAGATCAAAAAGATTGTTAGTGTTAATACAGTGTCGAAAGTCATCGACCTCGTTGATGTGGACTGGCAGTCCGCCGAACTTCTCTTCTTCGTCCCATATCACATTAAAATCTCCTCCTACGATCCATGGAAGATTCATGTCACTTCCTAACGCATATAAAGAATCCCAAAGTTCAGTCATTTCAGTAGCATCGCATTTAGCATATACCGTAGTAAGGTAGAATTCTTGTTGATCTTCAATATCAAACACCTTTAAGGTCAGCTGTTGTACCATGTCCATAATCACTGTTACTTCAAATCTTTCAATAAAGAAGGCCCAAATTTTATTTGACACATTTGAAATAACTAGTGGAAAGTCAATTTTCGTCCGATATTTCTCAAGCTTTTTCCTTTGTTGCTTTGGTTCCATCAAGCCTATGAACTGGAATTCGTGCTGCCTATGCATTAATATTAGCCTTTCAAATGCTCTTTGTGTCTTCACGGATCGGATATTCCAAAACATAGCATTCATCATTAAATAGTGGATTTGTAAATTTTCCTCCTTGTTTGCACTCCGGGTGCATATGTATTTGGTTCCTTAGCTTGTTTTCTTCTCCCTCTGCCTGCTTATTTTACCTGCTCTATTCTTCTTGGTGAAATATCACCTTGTCTAGAAACATGAATAAAATTTTGTATTGTCGACTCTGCATCCATGTCTTTTCCTTTGCCCCGCTGCTCACTTTCTCTTCATTGTGCATTTCTCGAGTTGTCAACTGCTTGCTAGAACTATTTGGAATTAAGTTCTTGTCTGCATTTTCGTTTTCAACTTTTGGAGTCTCTTCTCCAGCTTTAAATCTTGTGTCGTAGATTAATGGTCTCATCTGGTACTCGTAGGCATCTCTATCCTTAATATAGTATGCTGCCTTCGATGTAAAATTCAGGTAGTCTTCCCATAATGTCAAACGAATCAAAACATGGTTGTCCCTAAGGTATCCAATGGTGCATTCGCCTTTGATCCAGCACTGCGCCGGAATCATGCTATGGAATTGTTGCAGATCTAGCCACCCATAGGATAGCTTTCCAACGATAGCATATTGTAGACTCTCGAGCACATCCATTCTTTCCACCTCAACTTCTGTGAATTTGACTATATGTAGTCCATTTAGCAAAGTAGCTTGACGAAGAGGAATAGGTTCCACTTCTGAAGCTTTTTCATCCATAGCATTGTTCAACGTGGAAGGTTTCAGGATTTTTGAATAGTCTAAAGGTTGGGTTGATGTCGTTGGATGTTGCGCGTTGGTGGATAGTGGCTGACCAGCCGTAGATGGCTGGCCGCCGGTCACATTGTCCATGACAACACTCTCAAAACTCCTGTAGCTAGTAACAATACATATGTCACTGGTAGCATCCAAATTTCTGGGAATCTGCCCGCTACACTGATTTTCAAAGTGAAAATCAAGTCTGCCTCAAAAATATGACTTGTACAAAAACTTATGAACAACAGAAAATCTGGACAATCCGCGCTCTTGAAGCTACAGTAGAAGTTTTGTAGATTTTTACAATCAGTTGTTGTATATAGCTGCAAAAGTAGTTTGCAGTTGACTTCGATGCTACAGTGATTCGTAAAAAAAATTTTAAGATCTAGAAAAATTGGTTAAAGATTTGAAGGTAAAATCGATTGGGGATTGATCACAAATAGAAAGGTGTTCTTTGGGGATTAAAATTGTGACCTTATCTTGCCAGAATCTCGAATTATGGACAATGAATAGTGATACTATTCATTGTCTTCCTAGAGAGAAGGCAGAGAAAAAATCCTAGAGAGAGAAAATTCTACTATGCTCTTGGCCAGACAATTGATTTCCTTATTTGATGGTTTGATTGAAAGGTTTTCTTTTAAAACCCTAAAGTCCTACTCGTCTGTTTAAATTGACTGATTCCATTACCATATTTGTTGTAGTACTTTATTTTTACTGAATCATTCCTTAAGTGGAGTTTTCTGAAAATAGACCTAATTGATAACTCTATGCTTAATAAACTGTGATTCTTTACTTATTAATCATGTACTTATATTTCTTGCCTTATATACTAGTTCTTACTATTTGAATTAAACTCCCTTAACTTAAGGGAGAACTTGCCTTGATTGTTGAATGATTGATTTGAGTTCTTTAATTACCATGCAACTATGATTCTTACCTTATTTTACTACCTGTTTTCAACTATAGATACTCTAGTCTTTCACTAGCACAGACAGACGAACACTTGGGTTAAAAAAAATATCTCTCATACTAAAAAATCTCTGATCTCTCTCTTGTGCTAGGCTAACCATTTCTGTTCTCTTGCTCTTTCATTCTGTTTACTCTCATCTACACTGGTATGTCATAGTTTCAATTCAAAATTCCAACAACAACATGCTTCTCCTATTGTTTTCGTTTCTCTTGTTTCTGGTTTGCTTCTATTTGTGGTTCTGTTGTGAAAATTATAGTTAAGCGTTATAATATCAGCATGTTATTATGTCTTCCCTTTCCTCTAGATTAGTACATTCCTCTTATGTTTGTTTCTGAGCATGCCTTACCAATTGTCTTACTTATTGTATACTTACCATCCTATATCCCACGAATCCCCAAATCCCTATCACCCCTCTATGTGGTTGTGTTCTTCACGTGTGGTTTATGATGATGCCAGTATCAGCTATTTTTGAGCATGTCTGAACCAGTCCTAAGACGTTTACTGGGTTATGTGTTTGCAACTAAATGTTTTATGTTTCCCAAACCCCTTGATCCCTATATGTGACTACTGAATTCACTTGGTTTTGTGAACTAGTTGTGTTTGGACTTTGTTAATTATTCCAATCTCTATTTCTCAAATTATTTTTGTTTCTTTACTGAATTACTTTCAAAAAAGGCTTTTGTTAAATACAATTTCTTACTAAGACCCGATCAACCTGTGTCCAGCACTTCCCACTCTACTCTTAGTCAATAAGTTCTATCCCCTCTAATATGTATGCTGTCTTGGGATCCTTTGAGAACCCTCTGAACTCTAGCATACTGAGACCGGCCTTTCCACACTGCACTTGTTCAATTCTGGGTTGCTAAGTCTATGTGTAAGCACCGTCCGAAATTCTTGAGATCCTTAGGGAACTGTGATTCACCTAACTCTGATTTTGTCTATAGAACTGAGGCATTTGAGGCCATTGGAGGCTTTGGGAAACCTGGGCCTAATTGAAGGCTTCCTATAGAATCAATTCTTGATTTTCTATTTTTATTTATATAATTCATTGGACTGTAATAATTTATAAACAAATATTGGTGTATTTAGTAAAAAGGGGGTGGGTAGATACATACTTTAAAGGGTATACTTGTAGAAATCATGCTCTTATGACCATATTTTTAAACTCTAATTGCTTTCCTAAATAGAAAACATGATCATAGGGTTTTACTCTTTAATCTGATTGATTTTCCTAATAGAAATCATGTCCATAGGATTTCACTTTTGAATTTGTTTTGTATTGAGTAGAAACCATGCCTATAAGGTTTTACATTCTGTCATGTTTAGAAACCATGTTTATAGGTTCCAAACACTAATGTCTTAATCATCCCAATAATAGATGCCATGCCCTATAGGACTTAATTCCAATTTCGCCATAATGAGTATTCTGTATGTCGCTGCAAATTGATTAAAATCGGTAATCCGCCTAGATATCATTCCTATAGGGAATTCTACTCGCAATTTTGTCTGTCGATCTGATTTAGTCTAATAAATCAATCTTTAATCACGCCAAACTCATTCCTAAATAGGTCTTATTAAGTATAAAACAAGTTTTAAAACAAGTTCTTAAATTTGTCATATTAGTATTAAAGGAGAATATTTTGAAATTTTTTTTGTTTCTGTATTAATATAGATATCAGTATCATGCGTAGAGGCAAGCCTTAGGGCATTTTCAAATTGCATATCTTTTAAACTGTCTCTATCGCTCAATGTTTTTTCATCCTAATAGGATTTTAAAAGAGTCCCTAGGCAACTACTAGGATATAACTTTTGATTCTAAAAAGTTTTGTCTGTTTCTGCATATTCACTTTAATATCCTTCATTAGGACATTGATTAATAAAAGACCTTAACTGTGTTTGAGCCGTGCTGTTTATACGTGTTTGTTTGAGGAGGATACTTTGAGCCTTTTAATTGCTCCCATTATGTGTGAAGTAATAAATGTTTTGCACTGTTCCCTTAGAATGTTTGCCTTTCGAAACCTTAGGGATACGTCTAGAACTACCTATAGGTAGATGTCCTAATTCCTTCCAGGACTATTAAGAAGGGACGGGTAGCAACACGCAATAAGAATTATTGACCAAATACTCACTTTGCATGACCCATAGGGGATGGGAAGGTTAGACATGGGATATGATGACTATGCATTAATGTCACATGTAGCCCTGTTATACCCCATTTTTTAATGCGGGTCAAATTAGAGTATAAAATATTGGTAATTTTGAAGGTTTAATTAATTAAAGAGAGTCGCCACCTAATTATTTTAACGGTGAATTAGGACACCAATTTTAACTAAGTAGTGCTTAAAATTAACTCTGTTTTATGGTCTGCTTAACGTAAGAGTATGGGTAAGGGTTCAAATTAATCTTATAAGTAAGGTTTTTAAAGCAACCTATATAATCCGTCAATTACGATTAACCGACCAAATTTAGGTTAATTAAATAAGGCCAAAACCATTTTTTCAAGATAGGCTAGATATTATGCCCTTTGTTTCAAAATTAATACATGACATAGCTAAATATAATTTTGACAGAAAATAAGATAGCATTTGATGTTAATATTGGCCAGCTTTTTCAAGGAAAACGTATAAACCCCAAAGAGTCCTTTAATAAATCCAATAACTAAAGACTCGTTCTTTAGAAGGTTAAGTCTTAGGAAAAGTCTTCATATGTACTTTTAGAAAACTACCCAGCTGGACTTAAATATCTTGTGCTTACTATTGTCTAATTCAACATCATTAGAAAAGGTTTTGATGAAAACTTTTGAAAACGTCATTTGAAAAAAAAAGTTAAGTTTTGAAAGCGTCATTTAAAAAACAAATAAAAGTTCTTATATCTAAAGGCTACATTTTATGTGATTGAGATAATAACAATTATCGGTACTAAGAAGTAAAGATTCTCATCAACCAAATACACCATGCTAAAATAAATTTTAATGTATAACCTCAGAAGTTGGAGATAAATTGATGACTCAAAGGGTCATCACCTGTATTCCTACTCACTCTATATTTCTGAGGCCGTAAAAACCTCACTTGGGGATTTCCTCGACATGTGCGCGCAGTCCGGGCGCATACCCGGAAAGTTTAAATGTGAAATTGTGAGAAAGATAATAAATTTTGATGTTTTAACTGATTAAGATTGACTCTGATTAACATTTTGGGAAAACGGATCTGGACTCGTGATTCGACAGTCCCGGAGGGTTCTTAGAGAAAATATGAGACTTGGGTGTGTTCCCGGAATTAAATTCCGAGGTCCCAAGTCCGAGAAATGAATTGTTATGTGAAACTGATTTCTAAAAAATATTTAAAGAAACAGAAAGTGTTAATTGTTTAAAAGACTGTGCCGTCGGATTCGTATTTTGGTTCCGATGCCCGACACAAGTCTTATATATGGTCTAAGCAATAGCTACAAAGTTTGGTTAACTTTGGACGTCATTTGACGTGTTTTGAGCTAGAAATCATAAACTTGATGCTTTATGGAATTTGGAAATAAATCAAGGGTTTTGAGACCCAAACTGATGATTCATGATGTTATTCAGCCGATTTGATCGCACGGATGAGTCCGTGGTATGTTTTGAGATTATATGTATGTTTGGTTTGGAGCCCCGAAGGCTCGGGTGAGTTTTGAGTAGGTCCCGAGAGGTCTTAGACTTAAAAGTATCAGATGTTGCAGGTCCAGGTGTTGTAGGCCACCAGTGCGGCCGCGGTCATTTCCGCGCGGTCCGCGCTGGAAGCCACACGACTGCGGTGCATTTCTGCTCGGTCCACGTGGCTAGGTTCAGAGGGCCAGTAAATTTCAGGTCGACCAGCGCAGCCGCGCACCAAATCAGTGCGGTCCGTGCTGGGTAAGTTCAGAGAGTCATTTTCTTCCCTTTCTCGGCGTGGCCGCGGTACATTTTTGTGCGGTCCGCGCTAGCCTTCAGTAAAGTATATAAAGTCGAGATTTTCAGTCATTTTTTACTTTTTCAAAACGCAAAACATAAGAGGCGATTTTCCAAACGAATCTTTTTCTTCAAAACGATTGGTAAGTGATTTCTAACTTATTTTCTTCACTTCTTAACATCTTTAAACATAATTTCAACTTCAAAACTAAGATTTTAATGGGAAAATTTAGCAATTTAGGGTAGAGCCTAGGGTTTCTAAATTTGGGGGTTTTAGACCTCAATTTGAGGTCCGGTTCCAAAATAACATATATATCTGAGTTCATGGGAGAATGGGTAATCGGGTTTTGACCATGTGGGTCCGAGGGTATTTTGGGGATTTTTAAACAAACTTTGGGAAATTTATTTTCGTGCATTCAAAGTGATTCAAGTAGCAATTGTTAATACATTCAATTAATTTGGGACTAGATTTGAGCGGCTTGGAGGTGAATTCGAGGGGTAAAGCTATTCTAAAGGAGTGAGTTGAGTTTGGAACATTCGAGGTAAGTGTTTGATCTAACTTTGGCTTGAGGGAATAGGATTAGAGTATTATTAATTGCTATTTGCTAAATGATCGAGTACGGTGTATAGGCACGGTGACGAGTACCGATACACCGGTGTCTAGCATGACCGTGGGTCCTTGTTTGTACTTATTCTGGAGCGTTGGCTCGAACGATAAAAATACTATTGAGTAAGAAATGAAAGTAATGGAAAGAGATATGATTAATTCCTTGCCGGGATGGTTTGAGTACATTAATTATCTTCCTTGTCGGGATGTGAATGTTGTTATTGTTGCTCCCTTGCCGTGATTTAGCTGTTTAATTGTGTTTTCCTTTGTCGGGACATTTTTTATTATTTGTTTATTGCTTTGCCCGTTTGGTTGTGATTGTTGTTTGGGTGAGGAAGAGTGATAATGCACGAAGGGTCATTTCGTGCCATGTTTGACTATATTTGCACGAAGGGTCATTCCGTGCCATGTTTTGATTTTATTTGCACGAAGGGTCATTTCGTGTCATGTTTTGATAATATTTGCACGAAGAGTCATTCTGTGCCATGTTTTGATTATTTATGCACGAAGGGACATTCCGTGCTCTGATTTGATGATAATTGCACGAAGGATCATTTCGTGCCATGAAATGAGAGTTATGTGAAGGAAAGCACGAAGGGTGATGTCGTGTATTTTATTTGATTTCTTTGGTGAGAATGAGAGTAAACGCACGAAGGTTGATGTTGTGCAACTGTTGATTTCCCTTCTTTTGTTAAATATTGTTATTGTCCTGTTTCTTACTTAAGTTGTTGACTTTATATCCGGATTGTACTCCCCCATGGCATGCTTCCCTCCCTTTTTAACTGTTTAATTTCGGTATTCTTTCCTTTTATTGCATATATATATATATATATATATATATATATATATATATATATATATTGAACTGCACAAGATGATTTGGTAGTCTTGTCTAGCCTCGTCACTACTTCGCCGGGATTAGGCCAGGCACTTACCAGCACATGGCGTCGATTGTGCTGATGCTACACTTCTGTGCTTTTTGCACAGATCACGATACCGGAGCAACTTTTGGACCACCGCAGTAGTATATTGATCGGGAGCTGACTTCAGCCAAGGGACTTACAAGGTAGCCTGGCTGGCGTTCGGCCGAAGTCCATTTCCATATTTTCAGTTTGTTTTCATTGTATCGAGAGAGAAATTATGTATTTTCTATTCAGACGTGTTTGTAGCACTCTATAGTGGTTCGTGAGTTAGTGACTCCAATCTTGGGTAGAGATTGAAGTGGTATTTCCGCATTTTGTTCTAGTTTAATTATATTTAAGACTTCACCTTTATTTATAAAATACTTTCATTGTTGTTAATATTGTCGATACTTGCTAAAAGAAGTAATTGATTATTGGCTTGCCTATCTCCTATCAGTATGCGCCATCACGACTCTCGAGGGTGGAAAATACGGATCGTGACAATAAACTGAAATCACATAAGTAAAGGTAATGGCATGAATAATAAGGAAAAATAAATAAAGACGCCATAGGCATCCCCAAGCGTTTCGCTTGTTTTCTTGCTATCCGGTGCATTCTAAGGAAAATGTATTGTATTGACTCCATGCTCGGGTATGGGTGTCGGGTCTCATTTTGAGACTCCATTGCAAGATTCTCGAATTAAAACTCCATATTTTTCTCCAAGTGTATATGCAAAAGAGAAAGAGAAAAGTGAAAAAAGTTTAAAAAAATTAGAAGCAAAGATTTAACTCTAAATGATATACAAAATAGAACGCACAAAACAAACATATCGTCATTTCATTAATTTTGCAACAATCTAGAAACATCAAAAGCAGTAGAGTACTTCATACAAACATGTTTAAAAACTAATCATCAATACCTTAAAATGCCATATCCGAACTAAGAGAAAAATAATCAAGCAATGAGACAGTGATTTTTATTCTTTTCATATTATCTTAAATTAGCAAATATATAGCACTCATACGTAGTAGCGGGTCTCTATACAGAATATGTAGGTGTATGCTAGTATTTTAATCATTAGATCAAAATACATGTGTTCCTAAAAATTATTTTTTATAAATTCTTTAAGTATAATAAAGAATAAAAAATGAATATGACGTGGGTTCAATGGAACTTCTTTGAACCGTATACAATATTTAACATGATAAATTTTATGCAGCCCCAAATGAGTGACAAAGTGACTGCTTCCGGATGAGGTAGTTATTAGTGAGCTCTATATAATTTCTCGAGTTTTCAAGCAGAGTTTTGAACACATGTGAGATTTCTCATAACCAAAATCTTTAACATACCTCAAAAGAAAACTCAAAATTTAGACCTCACTAATATTTTAAAAAAATGCTCCTAGCACTTCTAGGATATTTAATTAAATTAGTTAAACATAAATTATGCCTTCTAAAATCTGACTAGTCTAGTGATTTAGTTCTAAGGGTATCATTCATTATAGTATCATGTACTCGATTCATTTTTCTTTAAGTTCAATGGACATCTATGTGGACATAGAAGCTCCTATATGAACAAGATTTCAAATTGTTCCTCTATTTCATTTTATTCAAACAAACTGGTCTTCAATAGGCAAAGCAACAACTATTTTAGAACATGGCCTCTAATATAAGGACACTAACTAAATCACAATATAATATACAAACAAGAGGAGAACCCTATATCAAACATCCTATTCTTCCATGATATCCCAAAAAAAAAAAGAAGTACTAACAACATACTCACGATACATACAAAAATATGAATTATTCTTCACCTTACAAAATCAGAAAAAAAAAAAGAAGAGAAAAGACACCGACCTGTTTTGGGGCAGTGAACGAGGCCGATGTCTTGGATCTAATGAAAACTCCGAATGCGGGCTCACTACTGTCCAATTACCGGAAGAAAATTAAGAAAACCTCTGTTATCGTTACAACCCAACAGAGGTAGAAAGAAATAAGGAAGAAAAATCAAGTTTTTAAGAATAAAATAAAAGTAGTAAGTATGAGAGCTAGTTGTGGCTGCTCAAGCCTCAAGCCCCCTATCCATTAATGCGAGCATTTATAGAGGCAAACTAGGTTAAATCTCTTAGGCGGGATTGTTCAAACTTCAAATTTGAGAAATAATCGTTGTGAGAGGTCAAAATCGTGATGCAAGATAACAGAAAAAGGAACTGAAATAGATGAAGGAAGAAGAGGGATAGGGAACTCGTGACCATCTCTTTTCTCCCACGGATCTTGGTGAGAAGTTGTGACTTGAGGAAGAAAACAAAATAGCTTCAAGTAGTTCCTAAAAACTTTCATGAAAATGGCGAAACAAGGTCATGTGATGATGAGGAGTGGTACAAAAATTGACCAAAATGGAAGGGGAAGAGATATAAAGATAGTCATCAACCAGTAAAGATCAACGAGATGTAAGGATAGTCATAAAACCCAAAATAACGTCTGCCACTTTGTGTGCCAGATTCTGGTGTCACAAACTACGGGCAAATAATGTCTACCACTGTGTGTGCCAGAACCTGTTATCACAAACTATGGAAAACTAGTAGAATATGCATAAAAGAGTAATACCCTATGCTACTGTCTTAATCAGGATAGACATAAACAACAAAAATACAAGGAAGACTTATTCGGCTGCGGATCGGCAAGAACAGAATGCAGCTCACCGTATGTGACGACCCAACCGGTCGTTTTGAGTACCAGCGCTCCGTTCAGCAATCGGAGGCCATGAACAGTTTTATTTCACATATTGTGACTTGTTATCATGGTCGGAATTTAAATTCGGGAATATCGGAGTTAGATTTAAATAAAAATTCTCCTTTGAGAAGCTTAAAGTTGAAAGAATGAACTAGGATTAAAATTTTTAGTATACGACCTCGGAATCTGGATTTGAAAGTTCCATCAGGTTCGTACGATAATTTTAGACTTGGGCGTATGCCCGGTTAGGGTTCTAGATAACCCGGGAGTGTTTTTGCGCTTATTGAGGAAGTTGATATTCTAGAAGGAATTTCATAAGTTTGGTTTGAAATGAATTTCGGTGTAATCAATTTCTGTTTGGAATTACGAGACTGGGAGTAGCTCCGTATGGTGATTCTAGAGTTGGGAGTGCGATCGAAAGTGAATTCGGTTGTCCGTAAGTCATTTTGAAGCCATTTGGCTAAAGATAGAAATTTGAAGGTTTTTGAGAAGTTTGGCCGGAGGTTGACTTTTTGCTATCGGAGTCAAAATCCAATTTCGAAAGTTGGAATAGGTCCGTAATGTCAAATATGACTTGTGCGCAAAATTTGAGGTCAATCGGACGTGAGATTTCTCATAACCAAAATCTTTAACATACCTCAAAAGAAAACTCAAATTTAGACCTCACTAATATTTTTAAAAAATGCTCCTAGCACTTCTAGGATATTTATTCAAATTAGTTAAACATAAATTATGCCTTCTAAAATCTGACTAATCTAGTGATTTAGTTATAAGGGTATCATTCATTATAGTATCATGTACTCGATTCATTTTTCTTTAAGTTCAATGGACATCTATGTGGACATAGAAGCTCCTATATGAACAAGATTCCAAATTGTTCCTCTATTTCATTTTATTCAAACAAACTGGTCTTCAATAGGCAAAGTAGCAACTATTTTAGAACATGGCCTCTAATATAAGGACACTAACTAAATCACAATATAATATACAAAGAGGAGAACCCTATATCAAACATCCTATTCTTCCATGATATCCCAAAACAAAAGAAGTACTAACAACATACTCACGATACATACAAAAATATGAATTCTTCTTCACCTTACGAAATCAGAAAAAAGAAGAAGAGAAAAGACACCGACTTGTTTTGGGGCAGTGAACGAGGCTGATGTCTTGGATCTAATGAAAACTCCGAATGCGGGCTCACTACCGTCCAATTGCCGGAAGAAAATTAAGAAAACCTCTGTTATCGTTACAACCCAACAGAGGTATAAAGAAATAAGGAAGAAAAAATCAAGTTTTTAAGAATAAAATAAAAGTAGTAAGTATGAGAGCTAGTTGTGGCTGCTCAAGCCTCAAGCCCCATAGGAAGTAGAATACCGATTTCGAGTCTTCGGAGCGAGGTGAGTCTCCTTTCTAATTCTGTGAGGGGGAAATTACCCCATAGGTGTGTTAAATTGATTATGTGCTCCTAGTTGTGGGGGCTATGTGCGCACGAGGTGACGAGAGTTCGTGCGTAGCTACTATATGCTATTGTCCGGGTAGTTTAGGACCCAAAAGCATGATTTATGTGGATTAATTGTGAAATCCTTGATGGCTTAGATTTCTTAAATCACATCAAATTAATAATT